>JAODAL010020698.1:0-68791 GCA_025379985.1 Phyllomedusa bahiana | reverse complement strand
GGGTCTAACCCCTTTTTTGTACCCTCCTCGTATGCCTAAAAAAAATTTTTATGGTTTTAAATATTTCCCTTTTCCGCTGGACCCCACCCATTTTTAAACTTGATTCAAAAACTTTAAAATAGGGTTGTCCAACGCCTTTTTTTAAATTTTTTAAGGGTATGGGCAGAGGTTTGGGAAAAAAATTAAAAAAAAAACTCACCCTTAATAGTATAAACAAAGGAAATTCCTGGGGGTATCTTTGCCAGTTTTCCCTGTGCCCCTTCCGCTTAAGCCAAAAGAAAAATCAAAAAAGGGAAAGTGCCCCGGACTGTTTAAATTTGCTCATAATCTTTAAATTGGGGAAAGGTGTAAAAATAAGAAAAAAAACGGGATACTTACCCCAGAAACATTTCCCGTTCACGTCCATTTTCCCATTCCCAGGTTTTTGAGGAAATTGGGGAACGGGGGCAATCGTTAAACCGGGGACAGCTTAAAGGGGGATTTTCGTTTCCCTTAGTTTTGGGCTGTTTTCCACACTCCCCTCAAAAGCTTTTTTCCAACTTTTTGGGAAAATACGGGGGCCGGTTTTTTTCCCCCCCAGCGGGGTGACATCACCCCCCCCTTCACTGTGAAATCTGGCTCCCGAGACTCCCCCCCCCCCCCCTTCTCTGAGTCAAAATGTCCCCCTTTTGCTTTCCCCCTTGCGGGTCTTTCATTTTGTAAGAGTTTAAATTTAAAAAACCACGGGGCTGAAATTAAAACTAGCTAAACAACTAAACCCTTTTCTAGCTTCTCAAAACGCGGGAGAATCTTTTATAAAAAAGGGGGGCACGGGAACCCTTGGCTTTTTATGCAGGGAAGAGTTAGGCTTAACCGGGAACAAAAGACGGTTAAATGTTTTTCCCCCATTGTGGGAATTTTTGGGGGGCCGGGTTCTGTTTTTTCTCCCTGGGTTGGGGGAGGGAAGAAAAATCTACGGCCCCCTAATCTGAGTCAGGCGGGGAAAATCGAAAAACAAATTGTGCTATTTCCTGATTTTTGTAACCCCTTTTCATTTTAAAATTTATTCTTCGGCCTGTTAAAAATGAAAATGGGGGGAAACCGGGCCCCCCAACCGGGAAGGGGCGACCCCAAGGCCTTCCGTAAAATTCCCCGGGGCCCCTGTACAGAATGAAAATTGAAGGGCCTTCTTTAAAACAAAATTTTAAAATTTTAAGGGAAGGGGGGGGATCCAAAATTTTGGCCCCTAAAAACCGGGGAAACCTGAATATCAAGTTGAAAACAAAAAAAACAAAAAAAAAGAAAAAAAAAGGAATACGTGAATCTAAGACAGCTTTGGGCCTTAATGAAAAAACCACCCAAAATTGCAAAGTTCTTGTTTTCACTGGTCCCCTTTAAATTCTGAAACCTTTTAAAATAAAATTTGATAAAACCCCCTTTTAAGGGCCAATTAAAAAGGCCCCAGGGGGGAGGTTTCCTTTGGGTTAAGGGGAAATGTTTGGCCTGTTTTTTGGCGGGAAAGGCTTTTCCATTTTAAAAAATGGACTTTCCCAACCAACCCCTTTGTTCCCGGGTTGAACACACCGAAAAAGCCGGGAGTAAAAACGGGAGGGGCCCCGGGGGTACTTTATGAATTTTTCCTTCTTTTTTTTAACTCATAACCCTGAATAAAAAAGAACAAGTTTTTAAATTCATTCCTTTGCAAACCCCTTTAAATTTAAAAGAAATTAAAAAAGGGGGGTCTGGTTTGAAATTTCAAAGGGGTTTTTAATAAATAAAATTCAAGTGGGGGAGGTTTTTTTTCGCCCAAAAGGCAAGCGGGTTTTTTTAAACCCCCCGGAACATAGGATAACACCCTTATCCAAGGCACTTTTCACTAGCTTTTTTCCCCTTTGGGCAAAAAAGCCTGAAAAGCAAAACAGGGTTTAAAGGGGTTCCTCTTTAAAACCCGTCGGTAGGGCCCGCACCCCAAAGCACCAAAATATGTAAGGGTTTTAAGGGGCGTCGGGTGGGCAAGCGGGGCCTTCCCCGGGGACAGAGCCCAGTAAACACTGGAATCATTCAATTTCCCCAGGCGCTGCCTTTTGGGTTTTTTTAAAAAGGCCAAACTAAATAAAAAAAACCAAAAAAAGGGGCCTTAAATTTTAAAATGAAAAAAGAAAATAAACCACCTCCCGGGGGTTCGAGCACTAAGCAAACACCCCCGGTTAAAATATCCCTCATTTAAGCTTAAATTGCAAACTGATTCTGTTAAACTCCACAGCAAGGTATTTTTTCCCACAGAGGGGAACCACAAAAGCACCAAACCAAAAGGCCTGAAAGGCCAGGGCTTATTAAGGCCCCCGGAAAAACCCCAGCCTCATTTTGGGGAACCCGTGGGGGGGTTGGACCCACCCACCCCGGCTTCTTAAAAATGGACCATTTTTCCAAAGGGGAAAACCCGACCCAGATTTAAAAAAGCGCCCAGGAACCCCCCCAAAATTCCCTAAAGGAAAAAAAAATAAAAGCAACATAGTTTTTAACAAAAACACAAAAAAGGGGTTTCCCTTTTTCCTTCACCCCCAAAGCCCAGTCCTTTTGGGTTGACACGAAACGCCCAATCCCGCCAAAGGGGAAAGCAAATAACAGAGGATTTCTTTGGGGGAAATATATTTTACCCCAAACCCCCACTCCCGCCTTCACTGTCCCAATAAATACCCCTCCCCCCTCGGGGGTTTTCGAAACCCTGGGGGGTTTTGAAAAAACCCTTGTCCACCATACAATGCGTTTCCCTGGACAGAGCATCACCCATTCCCTTTAAAAAGTTTACCCGCTCGTTTTTCCAGTGAAAAACTTAAAATTTTGCAGGGTTGGGAACCCCCACCTTTTTACCCTTGCTTTTCTTTCCTTTCCCTGAGAAAAACCTTTTTTTAAAGGGGAGAATGATCTGAAATTTAAAAACCTGAAGCCGGCGACCCAAAAAAGAAAAAAATTCCTCGAGCTTCAAGAGCCCATTTGAGGGAAAAACACTCCCACTCAACAAAACTGTAATTTTAAATTCTCCCTGGGGAGCTTCCTGTTTCCGGGATAAAAAACGGGGAATTGCTCCTCCCCCCCCTTACTTTTTGGGAAAAAAGGAAACCTGCCCCCACCCCCAAACATCAGACGAAATTCTGCCCCTATACAATAAAAGCCCCTCTTAAAGGGAAAAACTGCCCGCCAATTTTTTTTTTCCCACTATTAAATAAAAACCCCGTCCTTTATCCTTTTTCCCCTCGGGCTTTTTTATTTCCTGTTTGGGTAGATTTCTCTTTTTTGGCCTCTATATTTGTTTTTGGGGGGTGGGGAAAGACATTTCCTTGCTTGCACTCCCTTTAAACAAAAAGACGGGAAAAAAGATAACCCTTTTTTACAGAAACCCTTAAAATGCAAACAAAATTCTTAAACAGTTTTCTGTCCCAAAAGGATTTTGTACGGGGGAGAGTTTTTCACGGGTAAAAGGGGGGGAAGAGGGGGGGCTGTGACTTTCTCCTTTTTGGGGACTGGTGGATTCCTTTTTATCTGTAACAAAATTGGTTCCTCTTTTTCAGTTTGACCCCGCCTTTACCTAAATAAATTGAGCAAAACCACGGCCTTAAAAAAGGGGCTCTCAAAAAACCAAAACCCGGAAGTGTTAACTTTTAATTGGGCCCCTTTAAGTGGCCCAAAGTGAAAAATCCCAGGACTTAAAATTTAAAAAAAAAAAATTGAAAAGTAAATGAAAAAAAAAAATTAAAAAAAACAAACCCAAAAATTTCCAAAAAAATTTTTGTTTAAAAAAAAAAAGGGTGGGGGTTAAAACAAAAAAGGTCATTTTTTAAATGAAAACATTTTCCTTTAAAATTTTCCGGTGTGTTTAAAACCCCGGGACGCTCAAAGGGGGCCTTTTTTTAATTTCTTGGAAAAACCCTTTTTCGCCCCGGGTTTCCCCCCTTTGAGCCAAAACCAACCGACTTGTTTGGTCCCTTAATAAAATTTCTGTTAGGGTTTCTTTTTATACTGGAAAAAATTTTTGGGAATAAAATTGCTTTTTAAAACCCCCCAAAAACCTAAAAAATTTTCTCACCTGCCTTTTTTTTGGTTGGGTTTTGGGGCCCAGTCTTGTTTTGCTAAACCCTTTAAATTAATTTTGGGGGGTTTTTTTAATACCCCCCTTTCCTTTTTAGGGAAACCCCCAAAAGGTTAACCCCCGGGGCCCTTCCCTAAAGGGCCCCAAGGTGCAATTTTTTTTAAAACCCCCCCGGCTTCTCTAAGTGCCCCTAAGCACTCCTGAACCTTTGGGTTAAAGGGGGCTCTTACCAAAATTCTTCACTGCGAAAAACGGATCCCAAAACCCCCAAGTATGACCACGGGGGTTTTTAAAGGATGATTTTCCATCCATCCCCCGAAAAAAAGGTTGCTGAACCCCCCAAATGAAACCCCGAATGGGAAAGGGAAGACGGGGGAACGGGGCCCCGCAGGTTGTAAAAAAAGGGGGCCCTCCCCTTTTTGGGCCTTTTCTGTGAGGGGAACCTGCCAGAAACCCCTTTTAGTTAGATCCGGGGTGGAAAAAACCCCTGGCATGGCCAAGCCCTCTAAATTATTCTCCACCCTTGGCAGGGGGTTAAGCATCAAATTTTGAAACCTATTTTTGTTTTCCAGAAGTCCAAATTTCAGAATTGTAATGAACCGCCATTTTGGGATCAGGACGATAAGCCCGGGCCATTTCGCATTTGGGCTCCTCAAATTTTTCCCCAGGTCCCAACATTTTCCGACCTTCCCCCGAATGGCTCCCTCTATGTGCTTCTGGGACCCGGGGGAAAGGGTTTTAAATGGAAACCCTTTTTTCCCTGGGTTTCTGTTTTTCAATATCAAAGTTTAGAAACTACCTCTTGAAACTTTTTAAAAATACACCTTATTTCTTTTTATGGGAAATTTCCCCGGGTTTTTTGTTTTCTGGGGCTTTTTACAGTGATCTGACACCCTACCCTCTGGAGGGCACCAAAAAAGGGCACCACAGCAGTTTAGGGTTCCCTCTGTCTTTCCCCTGGGGTTTTAAATTTGGGTTTACAAGGTACAATTTCTCTGGGTTCCGCTTTTCCAGGCCCCGGTATAAACCCAAAAATTTTTTGTTTCCCCCCTTTTTTAAACACTTCATAGGGCCCCCTTTCCACTTTCTAGAAAACTTGCTCTCTACAGTAGGGACCAAAATTAAAAACCCATCACCTTTTGGGGGAAAGCTCCGTACCTTGGCCAACTTTTTAATACCCCGGCCCTTTGACCCTTTTTGTGCCCCTGTAGGTGTTTCCCTGACTATTTGGGAAAAAAGGGAGCGATCCTATCTTTCATTTGGGAAAATATGTTCAATCACACTCCCGGGAGGGGAAAAACTCCGGCTTCCCTTTTTTCTTTGCGATGTCCAAATTTTTTCCACAAGACCGTTGTTTTTTTGGGGGGATACAACAGAAAGTACCAAGTGCTTAATGTTCAAAAAGTTTTCATAACTCCTTAAAGGGGCCCCTTTTACATAAAGGGATCCCTTGAGCGGTAAAAAATCTCCTTTTTTGGGATGCCGGTAAAGGGGCAAAAAAATAAAAACAGCTCCTTTACAAAAAACTTTTTTTTAGGGGGTATTTTTGCAAAAAGGGAAAACCCCAGGGAAACGGTGGCATAATCTACTACCACCAAAAATATATTGATGGGCCCCCGGCAGACTTTACTAATGGGCCCCACTAACCATTGCCTTTTCCCCTTTTAAATGGTAAACCTTGATTATAGGTACTGGCACCCAAAGGGGCCCCCTGGTTTAAAGGGGCCCTAGGAGCGAAGTTGGCAAATCGGGGAGGGAAATTGCAGTACCGTTTTTCCTCCCCCTGTACCCTGGGCCCGAAAACCCCGTTTTTTGAACCCGCTTTGGGGGTCTTTTTACTACCCAGATTACCCCCAGCCCCCAAAGCTTTTGCGCGAGGTTTAAAGAACCCTTTCTCCTGTATTGCTGAGGCACCACCAGCTGGTTTTCCCCAGTTTTAAACCCGGGCGGTAGGTTTCTCCTTTTTGGGGTCCCCATGTAATTTCCCCAAAAAACCCCCAAAACATGTTTCCCGTTTAAAGGTTAAAATCAACCAGGCCCGGCGTGCTCCCATTTGGGTTTTCCAACTCCCCCCCAAATCCATAGAGCAATTAAACCGGGGGGTCCCGGCATCTTGAGTTAACACAGCTGCTAAACAGTTTTTTGCACACCTGCGGAGCATACGGGGCGGGCAAAAAACAAACCCCCCCCTAAACGAGTCCATTCCATAGGCTCTACAGGAAAGGGGGCATTTTGCAGCCATATTTGGCCCCCGATCCATTCCAAACCCCCAAAAAAATTAACCCGGGGTTTTGGTTCCACCAAATTTAGACCTGGCCTGTGCTGGGCCGTCCCCTTTGGGAAATCTTCCCTCCACCAAACCCACTCTGAGCCCCCCTCCCTTCAGGACAATTTTTTTCCCCCCTTTGGAAAATCTGACAGTCTTTACCAAATCCAAATTTCCCGCTGACTTTTCTGTTTTCCCCCCCTTGGGCGGGGTCCATGAGTATGGCTTGCCCGTTAAAATCCCCTTTGGGGGCCTTGGAAACCCCTCAAAGAGGTTTAAATAGGGCCCCAGCATCTTTGGGGGCCCCCTTTACTACCCAGGGGCTGGATCCCGGTTTGGGAACGAGTGTATAAAATTATCCAGGACCACCTACTCGACCATCCTGCACAGGCGAAAATTTTGTCCGGGTTTTTAACCCCCTTTTTTTTAAAACCCGGGGGGGACCAGGTCATCCATCCCGGGGGCGTCCGGTAGGCCCCTCAAAAAGGTTCCCCGTTTTTTGTGGGTTAAAGCACCCGACGGGCCCCCCACATTTTGATTTACTTTCCCAAGCGACCAGGGAAACTCGCCCTTTAACAGGGGATATTCCCCCGGCATCTTGCCCCGCTGAGGTCAAAATATGCCTTTTGGGGTTCCCCAAGGGCAAAAAGGCCCACAAAAACAGCCTAGGAGCCAAAGGATAGCCCGCTGTCGCTCTGCCACCCTTTTTAAAAGAACGCCCCTTTTCCTCGTGTCGCCGTGAAACGTCATCTCCGCAGAGAATTCCCGTACGGCAAACCCCCGGGTGGTTTGGGGAACGAGCCTGATGACCTCTGCACACTTTGGCCCACGGCTTGTTTTCCCGCTCTTTTCCCGCTGCCAGTTTAATGTTTCTGCTGGGTTTCCCGCAAGGCGAGAAAGTTGGCCCTGGAAAACAGTGCGTTTTTCCGCCCGGACTTTTCTGCCCGATTTTGGGTGTCATCAGGGTTTAGACGGGTGTTGGCCTGGGGTGATTGCTTTAAAAGTTTGTTTCCTCTTTGGGTCCCCTTTTGGGTGGCTGGGGAGCATTTAACCCGACATAGGGTCACAGTCCTACCAAGGGACTTTTTCCCCTAGCCTTGCCCCCAAACGGCTGCAGCAAAAAACACCTTTTAGTTCTTTAAAAGTCTGTAAGCCTCATCCGAAGGGACCTTTTGGGGGAGGTTTTTCGTCAGGGGAGGAAACAGGGGCTTCCACATCCAGATACAGTGACAAAAGGAACAGTTTAAAATTCCGGCGCTGCCTTGGGGTTTTTAGGGAAAATTAACAGAAAAAACCCAAAAAAGACCCCTTTTTCTTGTTTTAAAATAATAAATTTTTTATTAATGCAACAAAGCAAAATTTTTTAACAATGTCCGGACCAAACAACTGTCCCCGACAAAACGTGTGTCGGGTTGAGCTGGTGGGTTTTTTAAAACCCGGTTTTCCCCCCGGTTTTTGTTTTTAACTTTCTTATTACTTTTTTGCTGGTCTTTCTTTTCTGAAATTAGGGCCCCCTTTCTTTTGTAAAAAGTCCCTTCACTTTGTTTAAATTGGGTTTTAAGTCCCATATAACAGCAATTTCTAGTCCCCGTATATAAAATTATTCTTTTTAAAGATAGCACTTTTTTTTATATTAACTGATATATCCACCAACTCTTTCTTTTTCTGTCATACATTTTTTTAAAATCTTTGTCTCATGTGTTATTTGTAGTTTTTATTTTGTGTGTCTGACGCTGTCTAATATTGTACATATTTTTTATTGGGGACCTTAATAAAGTTTTAAATTTAAATTTTCCCATTTATTTTGTTTTATTTTTTCCCTCTTGCACTATGACTATTTTTAGTTTTTTTGGTTTTTTTGGGATTAGTGCATTTTTTTTAGGGGGTTAAAATATATTTTGAGGAACTCTATGGGGTCTGATTTGGTTTTTTTGGGCTTTTGAAAATAACATAAGATTTTATAAAATATATATATATATATATTAAATATTAAAAAAAATATTTTATATATATATATATATATAAATATAAAAATATATAGTAAAATAAAGTATATATAGAAAATCCTCCTAAATCAACCAACAAACTGCAGTGTTCCACTTAAAAAAACCCCCGTTTTTTACAAATTTAAGCTTGTAATTTTAGAATAGAAATATTCTATAAGCCCTTTTTTTTTTTCATTTAAAGAAAAAAAGGCCCGTAAAAAACTCCAACATTTCATTAAAGGAGAAACCTTTAAAAGGGGAAACGCACCTTCCTTGGGACTTACCCCCAACTGAGGGCAGCAGAAGATATGCTGTTTCCACCGGTCACCTATGTTGTAATCTAAAACAGTCTTGGAGAACTTTTAGTCAGACTGCCATAGATGAGTTCATGTATTCATGAGCCACTGATGGTGATTCATACATTTTGTGGCTGCACACTGCAAGATTCCTAATGGAAGTCCTTCAAAACTGTTTTAGGTTATGGTAGGAACAGCATGACGTGAGTTACTTACCTCCTTATCAGCCCTTTGGGAGTAGAATATAAACAAATCAAAGCTGAGTCATGAACTGCTGCAGGGGGAGAAGAGGGAGGGGGTGAGCAGAGAGTGGGGAAAATAAGGGAGCGTCTCAAAATTAACTCAAACTAATAACTTACAAACAGTTGATTCTCTATACAGCAAGACACAGGCTCATACACTGCTCTTTCTACCCAGCCCCTTGAAGCTCATTCATTTTCCCTGTCGTCAGATAAGAAGTGTTTCATGCAAGCGGCCTGTCAGCTCCTCTGGTCGTGTCTAATGCAAGCTTTCAGGTAACTAAGAGGGATTGAGAAATGCTGTAGCTTTCACAGGCTTCACTTTTTGTAATCACATATTTTTAGAAAAGTGATTAAATACCCATTTTGGAGGATCCCACGTCAACATTACATCGTGGCAAAACCCCTTTAAAGAGAGCAGCATAAGAAAGGCGACAGGTTCCCTTTAAATTATTGCAGTCTTTTACTAACTCCCTGTTTAGGAGAGACTATAAACTGTTTGTGTGGCTGTAAAGGAGATGTGCAAAGTAAAGGGGTTGTCCATTTAAAAAAAAAAAATCAGTTAATTGGAGCTAGTGTGGGGAAAATAGAAAATAAACTTATACTTAACTTCTGATTCCCCGCCGCTGCAGCTCTAGAGCTTCCCAGGATCTGCTACTCTGCACTGCTAGGTTCTTGTCTTGACACACAGAAGAGACTCGTGGTCAATCCATTTAATATGAAGTGCGAGTCTCTCCTGTGTGTTAGGATCAGACTGGAATAAAGAGGAGCAGGAGTTTTGGGGGACTGGGAGGTAGGTGTCACTGTTTTTATGTATATATTTTCCCCCACTCTGACCCTATTTAACGGTCATTTTATTAATCTGGAAAGTTCCTTTACATGGATTTTTGGAACCTTGTTATTGATGGTCTATCCTTAGGATAGGCCAACAGCAGACTGATGGGGGTCTGACTCACAGCACCCCCAGTGATCAGCTCATTGACGATCAATGGAAGTACCAGGAGTTGGACCACCACTATTTTGATATTGATGACCAATTCAAAGGACGGAATAGCAATATGAAGGTCCCAGAAAATGTGTGCACTAAAAGCTGTGGCAAAATTAATGTGGGTTAGCAGGCAGAGGATTAGCTGGCTAACTTCACCAAGATTTAGTTTAGTGCCCCTCTCCTTAGAAATGTGCTCCTCCCTAAATTTTTTTGGTTTGCTTTTTACAATCCATTTTATAAGAGTCCTTAAACATAAGCTGATCTTGTGTCCTTCTTTGTAATTGGTCTTCCACATGTCTCACATAAGGAACCTCCTTATGTTAACTCAGAATGCTGAGGGAAATTGGAAATGAGTTTTCAAAACCAACCCTTTTAATTTAATGGAGTATTCATATCTTATAAAGTGATAAAATTTCACCTGGGTATGCCATCACTTTATGATCAGTGGGAGTCTTACCTCTGGGACCCCTACCAATCCTGAGAATGAAGCACTGATTTAACTTTGAATTCTCTTCTAAGTTTCCTCCTATACAGGGAGGCTCCTGACCACTTGCTAATCAAATAATCTAAGCATGGCCCTTTTTAAGGAGCCATACCACATTTTCTTTTGCACTGTGCGTGTCCATAACTCCAGCTGTACAGTGAATGACAGTGAGATACGAGCGCTTATACAGCGCTAAATCAGTGCAAGAGCCCGGCAACTCTTGAAATCAATTGGATCTCCTCCAATATAAAGTGATGGCATATCTTTGCAATATGACGTTACTTAAAGGGGTTTTCTCGCTACAAAGATCATATCTGTAATGATGGGGACAGTAAAAATAAGCACTTTTGCAATTGGTTTGCATTATCTAAATCACTTAGTATAGCAGCTATGAGCTATTTCTGCAGCAAGTGGACAGACCACAGCCCCTTTTCTGTGTTTGGCTGACTGATATTTCATTCAGCCTGTTGGAACATGCCCCTGGATGTGTCACGTCCCATATGCTGTGATTGGCTGCCTGCACTCTGTGCTTACTCCCCTCTGAGCTATGGAAAATGAAAGTGAAACAAGCTGCTTGTGATAGCTGTGTCTGTATAATAAGGGCTATCTCAGCTCCTCTAGTCACATCTCCCAGTAATGGCTCTTTGTTAAGGATTTTTGCAATTACTGAGTCTTTAGCTGCCAGATTCACTCTCTCCTCATATAACACAGCCTTATAAAGTCTGTTCCCATCACCCATATAACACAGCATTATACAGTCTGTTCCCCTCTATTGCCTGCCTGATAACAGAGGGGGAGGGGGTGCAGTGTACATTTCTCACATTTGCTTCATCAGTACAGGCTATGTATTAATGCTTACACCAATGCTGGTGTTCTGCTTACAAGGCGCTTGTAGAGTGAGGTGACAGCTCTGCAGACATGAGAAATGACCATTGCAGGAGGTCTGCAGAGCTGTGACATCTTCTCCCTTCCACTGCTCACACAGCATGATGATGTCACAACTCTTCAGTGAGGGAATACATGCCTCTTGGGAGAAGACACATGACACCCGCCTAATGAGAGGAGAGACTCGCCCCTGGATTTGAATCTGTAACAGACAGAAACAGCTCAAGTCTGCGAAAGCGTGTGATGTGAAAACCCCTTTAACAAAGAAATGATTATAAAACTCCTTCAAGATGTAAACAGAACACAGATTGTGACAAAAGATGCTTGTTGTTTGGTGCAACAAATGAAAAAATTAGGAAGTGAGAGAGTGAGATTTTCATTCAACCCTTTTGGGGAGACATCCTCCAGTGTAAATATCTAATACACCACTCCTAGTCATAGAAAATATGGTGAAACTATGGTAGCTAAACACTTTAATGAAACAACACACAATGCTACTGATTTGCAATGAACTTTTGTTGAAGAGATACATGTAAGTGAATTGACTAAAATGAAATTGTTATAATGAGAGGCGTATTGGATATTTAAACCGGAAGTTGTCTCCCTGAAAGGGTAAAAAAAATTCAGTTTCAAAGCTTTTTTGTAAAAGGCGGAATAGGGTTACTTAGTAGTTAATAGGTAGTTGGTCAGTAGGTGTTTTGCATTTTTTGTAAATATGTGTTTATACTTTTTGAGTACACCATTTAAGAACGTCTAAGGCCATGTTCACACGGCTTAATTGCTGGGCGTAATTACGCCCCCCAATTACGCCGTGTGGACGGGGGCGGGGCGGGAGCGGGGGGGCCAGCACCTCGCCGGCCCATAGACTATCATTACTAGCGGCGTGTATACGCTGCTAGTAAATGACCTGTCACTTATCTCCCCCCGCGGCGTATTCGCCGAGCAGGGAGAGGAGACGTAATGCATAGTTGTCTATGAGAACTGTGGATTACCGTAATGACTGGGACGTATTCCAGACGTAATTTGCGCACTATGGCGCGTAATTACAGACTGAAATACGTCCCATTTTAAGCCGTGTGAATGTAGCCTAAGGGTATGTTCACACAGCGTCTTTCAGAACGTATTTCGTGGTGTAATTGTGCTGCAATACGCACCAAAACCCGTCCTATAACTAGAGAGCTATGAATTACGTCCATCTTCCCTGCAATGTATTGAGTGCCGGGTGAAAGAAGTGACATGTCAATTCTTCCCGGCATTTACGTGCCAGGACTATTGCAAGTAAATGAGGCCGCAAACCCCCCTCCCGCCCTTTAGAAATATGTGCTGGCTAGTGTGTACTTCTAAAGCACCTAGCGTATTGCAGCGTGTACTGTATGTGCTGCAATGCGCCGTGTGAACATGCCCTAATGTGCACACAGCGCATGCTTGAGAAAGAGGCGTGTCCTCGAAACATCGCTGTAGCGGCGCAGGTGTGCAGAATGCTCTGGGGCTTTGAACATCAAGTAAAACAACATTTTGTGGAATATAGCTATTAACTGAAAGCACAACGTGCACCAAGAGGATTAAGCGTACTGCAGTTTTTATGCTTTGTCAGTAAATATAAAATGATGTTTGATGAAATACTGAGAAACATGCTTATGAAATAGAACTGTTTGAAGATTTAACTAAAATTGTAGTGTCCTAGTCATAATTTATCTCTATATACTAATGGAACTGAGGAGGAGAAAACTTGGTGACCCGGGTAATCTGCGGTTCTGCTGCTAGCTTGATAATAAGTATTGGTTAAAGAACAAAGAAATGAAGATAGAAAACTCAAAGTAATGTGCTTTGAAAATAGAAAATGCACAAAACAAATGAAAAACAAATAGATGAAGACAGGAGTCAATGTGTGTGCGACAACACTGCAAGAAACTGGATGAATGAAATAAGATTTATTTTAAGCAAAAGTTGCACAAAAACCAGCACTAACACCTAAACAGAGAAAAATAAAAGTTACAGTGGAATATAGAAATGGAGAGATCATGGAGTGTGGAAGTGAATCATAAATCTGTGTTGGCCAAGTAGATGATGCTGGAACTTCTAGTGATGTTCTAGTGAAGCATATAAAGCTGAAGGAAACTATCTCATTTGTCCCTTATTTATGATGTGGGGTTGCATGTAAGGTAAAGTAACATGGAAGATGTTAAAGGGGTTTTGACACAAAGTGAATTCCTTACCTCTTATCTGCTTAGGAGAGAAGATAAACAAAGCATGCAGTGTCATGAACGGCTGCAGGGGTGAGAGGGAGGGGAGTGAGCAGAGAGCGAGGAAGCAGGGAGCGTCTGCAATGTGTACTCAATAATTGACATACAACCATGGTCTCTATACAGCAACAGACTCATACACTGCACTTTTTCCCCAGCCCCTCAACTCTTCATGTTCCTTCACATAGGAGTGAAACACCAAGCGCAGCAGATCAGCTCTGTCAGTGTCTTGTCGTCTCAAGAAACTTTCGGGAACTAAGGAGACTGAGCAATGCTGTAGCTCTCACACTTCATTTGTACTCACATATATTTAGAAAAGTGATTAAATACCTATTTTGGAGGATCCCACGTCAACAGTACATCGTGGCAAAACCCCTTTAACCATAACCTCGAAAGTAAATCCACAAGTATAGATGGAACTTTTTGACACAGAAAATAGGTTTGGTGAAGATGAAGTTGCTTTTAGGATCATATTGCATCTTGTCACAGGGCACAGAGTCCTAAAGTATTTGTTCAGGTATGGCATATCCATTCAATGACTGTGGCCAGGAAACAGTCGAGATCTCAATCTGATCGAAAATTTTATGATGGAGACTCTAAACAAATTGAGCCATACTCATCCTGCAAAGATGATCTGTCAACCTTAGTTGGAACCATTGTTGTAGAAAATTGCTTTAATTGTTATAGTACTAGCTGGATTTTTTTTAATTACATAGGTTTTGCCATAATCTAATGTTGATGTGGGATCCTCCAAAATTGGCATTTAATCAATTTTCTAAATACATGTCATTAAAAAATATGTACCCTGTGAGAGCTGCGGTTTTCTTTTCTTTTCATGTGTGTATAGATCGTTGTCAGGGACTCCGACCTGCACTTGAGATTGTCCCTGGCTGGCCGCACTTGCTCAGTTTTATCTTCAGTATCTGATTTCAGAACACGGGAATGAACAAACATTGCCAGACATGCTCAGTGTCTCTCTGCCAGCCCCCTCCTACTCAACGCCCCCTCCTACTCAGTGCCCTGTCTGCATTTACATTACAATGGCTCTGACTTTCCTATTCAGCCTTTCCTGCATAGGAAGCCATAGAGGCATTGTAATGTAATAAGATAAGTCAACAGTGACTACAGGCTGGTTGCTCAATCTTATCTCCTCTCCTGGACTGAACAAAGCCCTCCCCCCACAGGAGGAGGCTGGTTGTTGTTTTTTTCATAAGAAACTAACGCCCCCTTTTTCAAACATGAAGAGGACTGAGGGAACCAGGTAGGTAATGAAATCAACTTGTAGCAAAACCCCTTTAATGATCCCATAATTTTTTTCCTCAGTATCAAAGGGGGCTCCTCACTACAATGATTAGCTTTTACCATATAGGGACAAGTAATTGAAGACTTTTTCTAAATACATTGCTTTGTTGATTTTTCTTTGGTCAGAAGATAAAGAGCATTTTATCTCCTCTTAGAGTACACAGGTTTCTCTGATTATGAACATCTCTCTCCCTGCTCTCTCCTATCTCTTATTACTCCAAGCTGCTGTCAGTCAGTCACTCCAAACATGGTCAGTCACCTCCTGCAGAGTCTTATCTCTTTTTATGGACTTTGAAAGCTTGTCATTTAGCTATATAAACACTCTTTAGAGTGCAGCAGTCTGGTGTAATACACTGTATAAATCTCTTGCACTCATGTCAGTGGAACAGGAATAGATAGGAATAGCAGAGTTGATGTGTCAATCACTGCTATAGACCCAGGCACAGATTGAACAGCATGTGTGATTCTAAAGCTCGCTGCATCTCTGTAAAACTCCACAGTAAGGAAACCCCTTTGCGTGATTCCATCATTTTGTTTTGTGTCATATCTATGAGAATACACAATTTAGCCAGGGGTTATATAACATGTACACACATTTTCTATATACATGGTGCTGTTTGATTGTACACGCAAAAAAATCTGTTATATACTGTATGCATAATATTGCTGTTCTATACACACAAAAAGTACGGTTGAAAAAAGATTTATGTCCGTTAAGTTCAACTAAGGGTGGGGAAAGATGTGAATGAAGGGAAGGGGATAGGACATTTTTAATGTTAGTTTCCCCAAATGATAAAGGCTTGGAACCCATAATACAAGAACCAATTTACCGTAAATGATTATTCAATTTCTGCTCCCAATATTGCCAACAGAATGATCTAGAATTTTACATAGGTATTAATATTTTTTTTCATTTTAGGTAGTTATATAAGCCTTTCTTGAAACCCTCAGCTGTTCCCGCTGTGACCAGCTCCTCGGGCAAGCTACTCCACTGATTCACAGTTCTTATGGTAAAGAAGGCTTTACTCCTCTGGAGACTGAATACTTTTTTTCTCCAGACAAAGGGAATGTTGTCTTTTGAGGGGGCATTACATGAAATAGCTTTCCAATAGACATTTTATACGGACCTTTTATATACTTATATAAATTAATCATGTCTCCCTGTAGCCGTCTTTTCTCAAGACTGAATAAGTTTAATTCTGTCAACCTCTCCTCATAACTAAGATGCTCCATTCCCCTTATAAGTTTGGTTGTTCGTCTTTGCACTTTCTCTAGCTCCATTATATCCTTTCTATAAACTGGAGGCCAGAACTGATATAATATAATAATATTACATCCGTGTCCCGCAAATCAATGGTAATTTATTGTGTTTTATGTAGCTTCATACACAGATCAATAGGTGGGCCCATATCAGACGTTAAAGGGGTTTTCTCACCACAAAGATTAGCATTAAACTCGCAAGCAAACTCAAATGAAGAATATTACCAAATACATTGCTGTTCTGATTTTGCTTTATTGCAAAACTAGAGAACATTGTATCTTCTGCTTGTGTACACAAGATTTCCTAAGTTACTGACCATCTCCCTCCGCTCTCATTGCTCCAACATCCCTTGCTGACCATGTTACTTCCTGCTGTGTCTTATTAGCATCACAGAAGAGTGTTTATCTATGTTACTGACAAACTTTAACCCTTTAGAGTTTCTTTTTTACCTTTCTGCCATGCTATTTAAACCCCTCCATCACCAATGTCCCTCTAAAAGGCTCAGCAAGGAATAGCAGATCTGATAAGCCAATCACTGCTATAGATCTGCCCACAGCCTAACCAGGAAGTGTGAGCCAGAAGCTGGCTTTGAAGAGCAGGCTCTGTGAAACAGCATTGTGAAAACATCCCTTGAAAATCAGGATTTTTGATGGTAAGGGATTCACATCATCCCCTCCCTCATCATTCCCATCCTCTTGTGAGAAAGAAGGATGACATTTCCTTAATAATTTAACACTTAAGGACATTTTTATCTTAGGTCCAATCAGTCTAAAAGGAAAAACGGACATGGCTAGCTTTAGCCGCAGGCCTCTTTTTTGCCTAATAGCCACAGCATACATACCTTAATGACATTTGTCTCACACTTTTTAGTTGCTAACTTGTAAGGGAAGCCAAGTGTAGTACATGGTAATGCCAACCTTTGGTGGTTGATGTTGATATCACAAAAGACATAGCAGTTATGTCCTCATTAAAGAGAATGACTCAGACGGACAAACTTTTTGTAGATAAACTCAAGCAGGCCTGTACTCTACAAAGCAACTGAAAGCTTGGTGGTTACATTAAACATGTGCCTAATTTTTGACAGTAATAACTGAGAGACATGGTTCTTTAAAGTTAGTGTTAACTAACACAGTTCCAAGCTAGGTTTTTGTCCTTTGTATCAAGGGCTCTGCATCAGTGGAATAGCAAGTAATGCCACTTATGCAGTAATCATGGGCTACCATAGGAATAGTTGAAATTGAGTCCTGACTACCTTTAATAATAAGTTCAAAGCATGAAAAGATAATGCTTATTTGAGTCTCCCTTAGCAGATGGATAATGCACAAAGCAGTGTCACAGTACATGGATAATGCACAAAGTTCTGTCATAATACATAATGTACACCAGGGGTGTCTAACTCATTTTTCCTGAAGGCCACACCTGCATTATAATTAATCTCAAATTGTCATTGGAGGGCCTTAGAAGATGGATAGAGTGCTCAGGCAGAGCTTTGCCACTGCCTGCAAATTACTGTAAAGACCAGTTTGGAAGTCCTCCTCGGATATGAATAACTGGCCCTCCTGCATTCATACCTTGTCTATCTCTGCTCTCTGTGTCTAAGCTTTTGGGGGCCACATAATATGACATGGTGGGCAATATTTGGCCTGTGGGTATTCAGTTCAAAACATATGACGTACACAGTAAAATCACAATACTGGCATAGTACTCACACTGAAGTTAGAGCAGATATAATGCACACAGTGATGACACAATACAGGGTTTATCTGCGTAGTGATATCACAGTTCAGGAATTTTGAATATGATGACATCACTGTGACATCCCAGCATGGCAATAAAGCATATAATGATGTCATGTACAGGTATAATGACTACACAATGTCACAACACAGGAATAATGCATTATAATTTTTAGCTGTATTTTAAAGTGTCATTAGTTCTAAAGTTATAAAAAGGGGGTTTAACTCTTTAATGCTGCAGCAATTTTTTTCATCAGATTTTTTCATCACGTTCAGTTTTTCCTTTCTGCCTAACAAGGGAAATAACATTAAAACTTTCCATCAGCATAGCCATATAATGGCTTGTTTTTGTGGGACAAGATGTAGCTTTTAAGGGTGACATTGACCGTACATAATGTACTGGTAAACCCAAAAAAGTTTGAAAAAAGTTTGAAAAAAGAATAATTGCACTATTTTGGAAGGGGCTTAGTTTTTATGGAGTTCGATGTTCCGTATAAATAACATGTTATCTTTATTCTGCAGTTCAGTAAGACTTCAGTGGTACAAAATTTGTAGCGTTTTCACAATGTTTTAGTAATTTCTACTTTATAAATTTGCACTGCTTCCCCATTTTCTGCAACCAATATTTTTTTGTTTTCCAATCTATAGTCCTGAGTGAGGGCTAGATTTTTGCAGGCTAAAGTGTACTTTTTATTGTTATCATTTTGGAATTCATGTGACTTTTAAATCACAAAACGACCAAAAAGCACAATGTTGTTCCCTGTAAATATATACAGACTTTCATTATGTGGGCATGGTAACCATACAACATTAACCAATCTCCATGTGAGACCCTAATTCTCCACCTCATAGCACCAGCCTCAGACTGGCCCACAGAGAAGCAGAGAAAACCCCCAGTGAGCCTCTGGTCATAATGGGTTCTCCAATGTGGTGAGCTTGAGACTGCTTTTAAAAGTGAGAGGCAGAGGAAGCGAGACAGAAGGCAAGAGTGATGTTCCGTCTGTGCAATCATGTGCAGTAGCTCGAGGGTGGGCCCCAAGAATCAATTCTACTGGAGGGTCCCAAAAATTAACTCCATTGTTGGGCCCCAAAAATCAGCTTTACTGGTGGACCTCAGGTGCCCCAGTCCGACACTGCATGGCAACAGGGGATGAACTTCCTGTTACCTTGTTGCCTGAATTACAAAGATACCACACAAAAATAAAAGTATTTTACATGAAATAGGACATACTCTTCAACATATTCTACAATAAAGACACACAAAAATAATGTTAATCTAACAATCTCCTCATAATATTACACATGACATGGGAATGGCTATTTGTTAATTAGGTTCTCTCATAGTTCAGACAGTGTTTAAATTGGAGTCCACAAGTAGAGTTGGTTCTTGGGCCCCACCAGTAGAGGTGATTCTTGGGTCCACCAGTAGAGCTGAATTTTGGGGCCTCTCCTATAGCTAGTGTATTTGAATGCACGATGTGAGTGCATTTTGCCTCTTCACTTTCTGCCTCTCTATTTCTCTGCCTTTCGTCCTGTAGAACAGTCCCAAGCCTGCCATGTCATGCGATCTACTATTCCCAGGAGGGGTTTATACTATACTCCAGGGGCTAGAGTCGCTGTAAGTGCAGTACTGCTGGTCAGGGGACTAACTAGAGAAGCCTGGGCCCTATAGCAAACTTTTGGATTGGGGCCTCCTCCTCTCCCCCTCCCTGACCATGAACATTTAGATGCTAGATAATACAAGGGGCACATACCTCACCATACATATCACCATCATACTGCTACCAAAAATATCCCACTATACCAAGACCAATATTACCAATAACGCTACTACATATGGACCCAATTACACCACCAGAACATGACCACAAATTACCACCACATAGTGACTGAATAATACCCCTATACTATTACTGACTAAAGATCAGTATACAAAGACCAATATTACTACCATATAGTGACTATACAGTGGTAAGTATCAGTGTACACAAGTACTCTACCGACTGTATATTACCCCCATACAGGGACCACATAGTAGTAGGTACTAATGTACACAGACTCTGCTGATATATGAGTGATTACAGTGCAGTTACATCTTTTGACTCACAGGTGACGTTTCTCTGGCATGCTGTTGACTTTCCCTTTTGTTCTGCATTAAGTCCAGAATCCTATGATGACTTCTCCCGACCACCACTATTTGCTGCAGATTTGGACGCAAATATCTTAGAATCTTCACTTTTCCAGCACCTCACTCCCTGCCTCCCACGTCTGTGCAAACTTCTAAGAGGAGGGCAGACAGGGTTTAGGTAGGCTAAAGGAGGCCCCAGGTTGGTAGGCAGGCAGTATTTAGGTAGGGTATAGGGGAGTATTTAGGCAGGCAGGGTTTAGGTAGGCTATTGGATCCCCATATAGGTAGTCAGACAGGGTTTAGGAAGCTATAGAGCCCCATATAGGCAGGCAGGGTTTAAGTAGCTATAGAGCCCCATATAAACAGACATGGTTTAGATAGGAAAGATAGGTGACGTCCAGCGTTCTTCAAAAAAGCACTCAGTTTATTTTAGATCAATTCGATAAATAAACATAGCCCTAACAGACAGCTGTCTGATGTGTCTTATCTCCGATCTAAAATAAACTGAGTGCCTTTCTGTAGAACACTGGACGTCACCTATCTTTCTTATCTGCATCTGCTTTGCCTCAACAAAGTCTGTGCGTCTTCAAGGTCTGGTCAGCTGGTGTTTACTTTGAACTTTATCTTTACTTCAGGGTGTAAGTAGAGTATAGGGCCCCATTTAGGCCGCATAGTTCAAGTATCTATAGGACCCCATATAAGCAGGCAGTGTTTAGGTAGAGTATTGGACCATTTTTAGGCAGGCAGGCAGGCATGGTTTAGGTAGCTAAAGGGCCCCATATAGGGAGGCAGGCAGAGTTTAGGTAGGGCAAAGGGTCCATATAGGTAGGCAGTCAGGGTTTAGGTAGCTATAGGGGATATATATATAGGCAGGCAGGGTTTTGGGTAGGCTATATGGGCCATGTATGTAGGCAGGCAGGGTTTAGGGTAGGATATATGTGCCATATATGTAGGCAGGCAGGGTTTAGGGTAGGTTTTAGGGGCCATATATAGGGACAGGCAGGGTTTAGGGTAGGCTATAGGGGCCATATAGGTAGGCAGGCAGGGTTTTGGTATTTAGGGTAGGCAATTTAGTAGATGGGCCATATAGGTAGGCAGGCAGGGTTTAGGGTAGGTTATAGGGGCCATAAATAGGTAAGCAGGAAGGGTTTAGGTAGCTATAGGAGCCATATATGTAGGCAGGTAGGGTATAGGTAGCTATAGCGGTCATATATGTAGGCAGGCAGGGTTTAGGGTAGGTCATAGGGGCCATTTATAGGTAGGTGGGGCTTAGACAGACTTCATTAATGTAAAAAAAAAAAATCACTTACTCACTTGTCCCATGATACCTCGGTGCAACCAGCTCGGCTCCCGGACAGTTTCTGTGTTCAATGCGAGTGGCATGATGATGTGACGTCATCTTGCCACCCACGTCATCTTGCCACCCACGGTGCCTGGTAAGCTTAAGGCCTATGGCCTTAGGCCTATCAGGGAGATCAGCAGAGCGGAGCACCGGCGGCGTTCTACTCTGCTAATACTGGGCAGTCTAGTCTGGACAGAGAACCCGGGCGTTCAGTGGCAGGATGCGCTGGGCCCCGCAGCTTCTCCCCACCGGCAGTAAACTGTTATGTTAATTGATGGCGGGTGCAAGAGCGAAACTACCGGGGTGTCAGAAGCACCGGCAGCCGCCACGGGGTCCAGGCCTCCTAAGGACCCATGTACCATGGCAGCTGCTACATCTGCTACCCAGGTATTTACGCCCCTGCTGTTGGGTCCGGCAAAGATGTGAAACAAGGGGGGCTATGGCCTGTTCTATCTACTATACTGATTATCTCAATTGCATGTGCATCCTTGCTTGGTGTAAACCCCTACAAAAACTAAACCCAAAGACAATATTGCAATTGCTTGTTCACTCTGCAAAGAATTGATTTTTTATTAATGAATTAATTCAATTATTTTGAGGAGAGGGCTAAATACTGTGGCTGCATGGAGATGATTTATCTGATAATTGCCCTGGTGGTGAGCCAGTCTGAGCCAGGTGCACATGTTGCCACTTTTTATTCTTCTTACAAAGTATGAAAATAAGAGTCTATTATTGAAGCAGTTGATTAACCTGTTTAGCTCTCTAATCAGATGAGATGTGTTTTATGCCTTTAGAAAGATACAAAATATTTCTGTTCTAGTTTATGACAATATTCAGCTCCATATATTCTGAAAATTAGAACTGGATTTCAGAAATATTCTGACAGTTAAGCCATATGAGCTACAGTTTCAATTTCTGATGTGTACAAAAACATTATAGCTCTGATTCCTGGAGCCACTGAATTACAAGTGACAGGACTGTTGGGAGGCTGCCAAAAAGACAGAAGGAGATTAATTATTAGAGTCACAGATACTTGCTGTTTGTTCTTCCATTTCGGTCAGGCTTTTGAACAGCACACACGTAACTAACAAAATGCAATCCTTTTTCATATACCCCAAGAGCGTTAACCTTATATGGTTATTCATACGTCTGTCCATTAAATTTTAACACAGTTACAGGGTACCAATTACCTACACAATAGATAGACCTGAACCAATTGGGGAATGTGACACCATTCCAAAACTCAAGCTTGGATTTACAAATGATGATCTGGGCTTCTTTTCTTGTGCCCATTATATGAAGCCAGGGCCTACGGAAAAAATGTCAGGGCTTCATACAGTGAAGTGGCCAGGACCTCCTAAAAACATTAACAACGATCTGGCTTTAGAATGTAATTTATATTGAGCTGCACCGTATTGGTAAATGTATTGTTAAAAACGTTGCTCAATGCTGCTTGCTACCTCGGCTAGCCCAGTTCTCCCTGTCTACTGTGGCCGTTCCCTAGTGCGTGCACACAATGGTCCGCTGTAATTTAAAGCTACAGTGCACACCACCAATCTACCCCCCCCCCACCACATATTTATATTCAGTGACAAGTTTATGTGGTGATGTTTCCCCACCCTCTGGTCCCTGATAATTGTGGATTAGTCCTGGCATTCTTGTGTGATTTATTGGTATTGATTCCTGGTATTGACCCCGGCATGTCTTGATACTTAATTGTCTGCTGCTTGCTCCAGTCTTTGGCTTTGTTTCAGATCACAAAAAGACTTAATCTACGTACCTCAACCTTTGGGCCATATCACTACACCTCTCGTTTGTTCCCCTAGTACCATAAGTGACTATGTTGGGAGTAGCAACCTGGGAGTACCATCCACCAAGGACCATATCCCTGTTAAAAGGCCAAAAAAACAGGGGGCTCTTTAGACTTCAGTCCCTAGTGTGTTTTGACTCTAAAGCCTGCACGTGACCCAGTAAATCCACTGCTGTCTACGGTAAATTGAGACGTGTGTGTACAACACTACAGACACTGTCTATATAGTGATAAAATTTGGGAATTACATTTTAAATCAGTGTCAATTATAAACTCATTAGACGCAATGGTTGTCCAGAACCCCCCTCTCAAAAAAATAAAATAAATAAATTAAAAAAATAAAAAATAAAAAAAAAAATATATATATATATATATAAATGAAAATCTTAAATTGCTTGCTTGAGTCTTTATTTAACTTCCTTTGATGTTTTTTGTGCTGTTGTGCTTTTCCTGTGCTGTATGTATCCTCCCTTCTCTGCAGGAGAGCAGCTTTATTTATAGTTTAGTTTGAAAGTTTCCCTTTGCTGTTTTCCTACAAGCCCCAGGATCCGTTGCTGTGTATTGTCTATTTTTCTCCTTCATATCCTCAGTCTTAGTACACACCAACTGTTACCTCCCTTACTGTATATTGAAAGCCTTGGGAGGCAGGTTATAAGGGTGGCTTGAAAAGCTGCTCTAACAAAAGCCAAACCTCTTTGGTCCCCTGATCTTTTAGGTTCAACACAGAGCTGCCTCTTGTGTGTCAGACACACAGAACTAATGAGCTTGGTGTTATGAAGCAGCTGATGTAAAACTGTAGAAAACCCACAGAAAAGAGATATTATTAATACAATTTTTTCCCCCCACTATGAATTTGGTACAATAACTGCTATATGTAAAAGCTATATCAATGCATAAAAGACCCCTTAACGGCTATAGAATACACTTGGTGAAACTACAGGAAAAGATTAATAATGGTATGTTGGTTTAGCTGTTTTCTGATTGTATTGCTGCTCTACATTTTCACTTCCACAGCTCACCATATCTATGCTACTGGTGTAATAGAACGCATTTAACAGTGGCGTACTACTTGACTGTGTAATTCGAAGGTAGCTTGTGCCGTATTACCTGACATTGTGCACATTTGTTGAAAAATATTGCAGAGATACTAAATTACACTGCAGCAATGCTACAGAACAAAAAAGTAGCAGAAAACTTCATTTTGTCTGTTTTAAGCAAATATTACCTACACTGCAAAAAAGTAATAAATGTAGAACTTGTGGTCAGTGTAAGAATGTTAAAACTTGTATAAATGTATTGATAAATCTCCCTCAGTAGAGTGATTCCTACTCATTTAGATGGTGAGGACAAATGATACTATGCAAGGTGGTTTTGGAAAGTGTTAAAATTTATTCAAAGTTATATTTTAATTAATACAAATATGTTTATAGAATTCTATGTTGCTTAATATATAGGAAAATAGATTAGAGTGGTTGGGGTTCCATTTTTCAGAGACAGGTCTTTAACTCTGCTGTTCCCATTCATACAGCAGTAGAGCTAAATGATTAAATTCTGGATGCCTGCAGGTACCTTCGGGGGCATGTCACTGCATGTGGATATGTACAGCTCCCTTTGAATGCAAAATCCCTTTTTTTAAAGGGTTCCCACAAAAAGAGGTTTTAACCTTTAGAGATGTTGGGTTTATCGGTATGTAAAAGCTGTCTAAAGGGTTTATGTTAAAACTCAAAGGGGACCCCCCATTTTGTTAAAAAGTGACCCCTTTTTCCCAATTAATAAAGTGGCCTTTTTTACCATTCATATTTTAAAAATTAAAAATTAAATAATCTTTATTTATATGGGGCCCCAACATATTCCGCAGCACTTTACAATTTTGAAGGGAATAAGCACAGAAAAACCCAGACATTAATTAAAAAAAAAGTACGTAAAATTTTTAGACACGGGGTTTGTGGGGCCCCTGTCGCAAGGGGCTTACAATCTTTTAAAGGGGTTGGGTAAAAACAAAGGGTTAAAAAGTGCTTGGTTTAAAAAGGGTTTCCAGCCTTGTTAAAAAATTTTGGGGGTTTTTAGAATTTAAAAAAAAAAGTAAAATAAACCTGCCACCCCAACCCATCATCTATATACAGATAAGGGGCCTGTGGGTCCCAAAAAAGTTTAGGAAGTGATGAATTTTGGACAAAATTTTGGGGGGGGTTGAAAATTTGGGGAAATCTTGGTAGGCTTGTCAAAGGGAAGGGGGTTTTTAGAACCCCACTTAAAGCTGCGAGGTTGTGAGTGTGCCTGATTTACAGGGGGAAATGTTCCAGAGAACTGGGGAATACGTGCGAAATCTTGTTTCGGGCATGGGAGGTTCGGATTTAGTGAGGTTTGTAATTTGTCAGTAGCAGAGCAGAGAGCCGGGTTTGGGGGGGTAGACATGGAGGGAGGAGGGGTGTTTGGGGGGGGTGGCCCCCCCCCCACTGTGGAGGCTTTATAGGGGAGAGTGATT
Source organism: Phyllomedusa bahiana (assembly GCA_025379985.1). Lineage (NCBI taxonomy): Eukaryota > Metazoa > Chordata > Amphibia > Anura > Hylidae > Phyllomedusa > Phyllomedusa bahiana. Next base: position 43,275 of record JAODAL010020698.1, on the reverse strand, counting down.
AGTTTATGTTTTATTCTGTACTGGGGTAGGGAGCCCAAAATTTCAGAGACTGGCACATAGAAAAGGGGATCAGTTTTTGCGGGTGGAAAAAAAGGGCAAAGGGCCCGGCTGCTGCATTTAGGACAGATTGGGAGGGGGAGGGGGGTTTTTTCGAGAGGGAGGGCCCAAAAGCAGGGAGTTTCCCCGTAGTCAAGACAAGAAGGAATAAGAGGGAAACCCAAAGGAGTTTTGGGGTGTTTCCCCAGTGAGAAAAAGGGTGGGGTTTTTGGAGATGTTTTTTGGGGTGCGGTGACAGGAAGGGAAGGGGTTGGAATAATGGGGTTTAAGGGGCAGATCCGAGTTTTAGGGTTTTTAAAAAACCCAAGGGCAGGGGCCCGTGCCTAGGAGAAAAGGTGGTGCCAAAACCCCACCCCAGAGGGGGATAGCCCAAGGGGGGGGGGGGGGGGTGGTTAGTAGAAGGTTGGGGGTGACTAGAAGTTTTTGTTTTAGGGAGGTTTTTTTTTAGGATTTAAAAGGGGGGAAAATGTTTTTCAGAGCGCGGCAGACCGTCAATGGTGTTTTGTAGCAGGGCAAAGGGGGGATTTCCCCGGGAGGAGGTGTATTTGTTGAGTGTATCAGCGTAGAGATGGAACGGAAGCCGAATTGTGATGGTTTGTCCAATGGGGGTGTGTACAAAAGAAAAGAAGGGGGGGACCTAAAACGGATCCCCGGGAAACCCCCAAAAGCAAGAGGAAGAGGGAGGAGGTAGAACCGGAAAAAAGAGAAAATGGAAATTGCGGTCGAAGGGGGTAGGGAAGGGGAACCCCCAAAAGGAGAGGGTGTTCCCGGATACTGATGGCCGGGGTGGGATTGTTGAGGAGGGGGGTGGTGATTTAAAAAGTGTCAAAAAGCTGCCCGAGAGATCCAGATGGAAAAAACAATGATAGTTTTCCCTGAAAATTTAGTTTTTAGGAGGAATCATTGGGGACTTTAGGTTTAGAGCCCTTTCCGTGGAGTTTTAGGGTGCGGAAAAAACCGGGGTTGCAGGGGTTTTAAGAAAAGAAATTTGGGGAAAAAGATAGGGATTAGGCGAGAAGAGAACCAAAACGTTCCCGGAGTTTAGAGATGAAGGGTAGGGTTTTGGGAAATGGTCGGGAGTTAGTAGGGCCCGGGCGGGTTCCCGGGGAAGGGGCTTTTTTTAGTAAGGGGGTTTATAATAGCGTGTTTTAAAAAAGGGGTTTGGGAAAATACCAGTGGAGAGAGAGAAAGGGTTTCAAGGAATTTTTGTGGGGGTGAGGAAAGGCCCGCTGGAGAAATAGACCCCGGACCAAGGGGGGAGGAATGGGGGCACTTGGCGGTTTGGGGGGGAGAGCCCGACAGAAGAAGCCTGGGACACTTCTTCTTTTGATGTCGGGGTCAAAGGGTGAAAGCAGATTAGAGGAGTGCGGGGAAGGGGCAGGGGTGGATTTTTGCTTTGGGGTTTTGTGGGTAAGGGTGTCATGCCCGGGTACTGTCAATTTTTTTTTCTTTGGGAAATGAGTGGCCAGGTTTCAGCCAGAGGTCAGTGACCGGGGCTGGGGCTTTTTGGCCTGAGGAGGGAGGAAAAATGTCAAACAGACGTTTTGGGGTTGTTGTGTAATGGGGGAGTTTTGGGGGGGTGAAGTATTTTTGTTTGGCGCGTGAAGGGAGGTGTGGTAAGTTTCCCGAGCCTGAATTTATAGTGGAGGGAAAATCTGCAGGTAGCTTTGACTTTCTCCAAAGCTGCTAGCACCCTGGAACCCTCGCTGCAGATGGCGAGTTGGGGGTGTGTGCCAAAAGGCCCGCGGGCGTCTGGGTTTGGTGCGGGTGGGTGGGGGGCCCAAAAATGTTTTCCGGGTGGGTTTGGGGAGTTTTTATTGTAATGTTTGACGGCCAAAGGGCAGGCAGGAGAAAGGGGGAGAAATTTGGGGGCAGTGGGACTGTTTTGGGGTCAATAAAATTCCTCAGGTTTATTTTGGGGAGATTTCGGAAAGGGTGATGGGTAGGTGTGTCCCCGAAAAAGGCTGAGAGTTAGCAAAGTGAAAGGAAAAAAGGTTGTGGTCAGGAAAAGAGCCAAAAAAAAAAGTTTCTAAGATTAGAAATAGGCGAGGCGAAGAGACCCAGATCAATGAGAGTTCCCTTTCCTTGTGAGTTGGAGAGTCTATAAGTTGCGAGAGGCCAAGGGAAGAGGTTAGTGAAAGAAGACAAGAGGCAGAAGGAGACATAGGGTTGTCAAAGAAATATCCAAACAGCTTAACAACACTTAAGGGGAATCCTCACCACATTATTAGCATAAACAGGGGAAATCTGATATACAAAACTTGACTCCCATTCAAAGTGGTACAAAGTAAAAATCTTCAATATATAGTAATTCAATATTTTCAGCAGTTTCGTACTTAATTACTCACAAATTACTGACTCAAAAACTGATGTTTATAATTTGTTACCAAGGGATACGACCTGTAGTTCAGCTTCCTGGTCAGACATGCTCAGTTCCAGCAATGGGAAGGAGAGCTGTGTGTCTATGAAGCAGCAGGGGATGGTAGGGGATGTAACAAGGAACAAATGTGAGGCTCAGCAGTGAGGAAGCAAAATATGAGGTGCACGGGAGGGCACAGACTTGCTCTTCAGCAGTCAGGAAAATATGGGGGAGGAAAAAAGCCTGGCATAGTATAATGGGAACTGTAGTCTGCTCCCCACATGAGCTGCTGCTGAATCCAAGCTCACTCTTGCTGAGCTGATGAGAACTGTATTCAAAAGATGATGCACAAGACAGTTTGCTGAAGACAAGGAGACTAAGGACATGGATTACTGGAACCACGTTCTGTGGTCTGCTGAGGCCAAGACAAACTTATTTGGTTCTGATTGTGTCTAGCGCGTGTGACGGCAACCAGGTGGGGAGTACAAAGACAAGTGTGTCTTGCCTACAGTCAAGCATGGTGGTGAGAGTGTCATGTTTTGGGGCTGCATGAGTTCTGCCAGCGGTGGGGATCTACAATTCATTGAGGAAACCATGAATGTCAACTTGTACTGTCACATAATGAAGCAGAACATGATTCCCTCCCTTCTGAAACTGGGCCACAGGGCAGTATTCCAACATAATAACAACGCCAATCACACCTTCAAGACCACCACTGCTTTGCAAAAGAAAATGAGGGTAAAGGTGCTGGACTTGCCTCCATGTCTCCAGACCTAAACCCGGTTGAGCATCAGTGGGGCATCCTCAAATGGTAGGTGGAGGAGCGCAAGGTCTCTAACATCCACCAGCTCCATTGTGTTGTCATGGCGGAGTGGAAGAGAATTTCAGTAGCTGCAACCTGTAAAGCTCTAGTGAACTCTATGTACAAGAGAGTTAAGGCAGTGCTGGAAAATAATGGTGTCCACACTAAATATTGACACTTTGGACACAATTTGTCCATTTTCACTTACGGGTGTACTCACTTTTGTTGCCAGCAGTTTAAACATGATGGCTGGGTGTTGAGTTATTTTGAGGGCATACCAAATTTACAACCTGTGCACTGACTACTTTACATTGTATCAAAGTGTAATATCTTCAGTGTTGTCCCAAAGAAAGAGTTATTACAATATTTACAAAAATGTGAGGGGGTGTACTTACATTTGTGAGATACTATACATGCTGGGAGATTTGACAGGTCCTCTTTAAAATGTCACCATGGTTGCTATGCTACCACCGAGTGTGTTTTAAGTTCAATATGAACATCCAATCTTAGTCTTCTTGTAAGGAGGACTGCCTGGGCTGGTTGTTGCTTGTGAAACTTGGAGTTACTGTAGCTACAGCTCTTTTTACCAAGTGGCACTGTATTTAACTTAAATTTTGCAATTCATTCTCCAGATGTAACTGAAAGTTAAAAGAAAAGGGTAGGAATAGAAGGTGCAGCTGTAGTGGGGCTGTAGTATGGCCAAAAAGACAGCTAGTTATGTGACAGCCAATTCCCACATGAAATGCAAATTCATGCGGCCATTGGCAAACGCATATGTGGCATAGTTATCAGCCACACCATGGACTTGATGCAGCTGTACCATCTATTCCTACCCAAAGAACTTTTTAATTAAACCATGAACTTTCCCCAATACCTAAAATACTATTAGGGTACGTGCACACCATAGATCAATCGACATCGAAATCTGATTTGAATGCGTGTCCTATTGATTTCAATGGGAAAACTTAGCTGTATTTCATACTGTGAACTACAGTGCATATTTTACTGCCATGGAGTTAAAAACTGTGAAGCGGAAAAAAAAGTAGCAGCTAAGGTGTGGGTTAAAATGAGGCTAATCCATATCCAGAACAGCTGCAAGATCACTATTTCAAGGTGAAGATCTGTGGTAGAAATCTAAACGCATCACCTTCTGCTGTAGATTCTGTGTCAAAATTCAACATGTGCACATGCCTTTAGATTGGTCTTATGTGATCTTTTTCATTTCCAGGGCATGAAGATATATAAGCTAAGACTTCCACTGAATTCTGAGGCCCATTTATAAAGGCAGTTGTGCCAGAATTCTGGCACAATTTGCCCCCAAAATAATGGCATACATGCTTTAGGGTATGTTCACAAAGCTGATTTTGACGTGGTTTTCGAAGCGGTTTTCGGAGCGTTTCCTTGCCCAAAACAGCGTCCAAAACGCCCCCCAGTTCATTTAATTGATTTCTATGTAAGACCTCAGTGTAATTCATACATGACGAGGTTTTTACACGCTTCTTTGGAAGCGCTGAAAAGAGGTATCATGTCAATTCTTGAAGCGTTTTTGGAGCGTTTTTCTGCGCTTTTTTTGACCAAGCTATTAATTTGTATGGGTGAAAACCTTGTCCAAAAACCTCGTACAAAAATGCAACAAGAAACGCCACTAAAACCTCTTCTGAAGAAGTGTGTTTCAGGGGAGGTTTTGAAATGGTTTTCGGTGCGGAAACGCTTAGAAAACCACGTCAAAATCAGCCGTCTGAACATACCTTTAAACTACATTTATGGTTTTTAAATTCCATTTTTGCTCTGTGTTTACCAAGTACATTAGGTCCATATATGTTTGGACACTGACATAAATTTTTGTAACTGGTTACTGAAACATATTCTTATATATACTTATATAATGGACATGGACATAAAGTCCAGACTTTCAGCTTTCATTTGAGGATATCCACATTAAAATTGGATGAAGGGTTTAGGATTTTCAGCTCCTTAACATGTGCCACTCTGTTTTTAAAGGATAAACCTAAAAAATGTATCCGGGACAACATGAAAAAACATATATACCAAACAATGAGGGTACTACTCATTCAAATATAACACCCAACAAAGGAGAGACCCATATAAGAATGTATCAAAAACCTTTATTCAACATATGCAAAAATGTAACAATACTGACAATAACAAAAAAAGTAAAATAAAAATACTATATCCCCAGACCCAGATAAAACCATGAATGTACAAGCACGGAGGTGTAGGGTCACGACTGAAAACTTTCTTATATGTGTCTCTCCTTTGTTGGGTGTTCTGATTTTAAAGGAACCAAAAGTAATTGGACAAATTAAATAATTATAAATAAAATGTTAATTTCTAATACTTGGTTGACAACCCTTTGTTGGCAATGACTGCCTGAAGTCTTTAACTCATGGACATCACCAGACCCTGTGTTTCCACCTTTTTAATGCTCTGCCAGGCCTTTAGCGGTTTTCAGTTGCTGTTTGTTTGTGGGCCTTTCTGTCTGAAGTTTAGTCTTTAACAAGTGAAATGCTGCTCAATTGGGTTGAGATCAGGTGACTGACTTGGCCATTCAAGAATATTCCACTTCTTTGCTTTAATAAACTCCTGGGTTGCTTTGGCTTTATGTTTTGGGTCATTGTCCATCTGTATTATGAAACACCGACCAATCACTTTGGCTGCCATTGGCTGGATTTGAGAACATAGTGGGCGGCATGTATGAAATTTGGTGTGTAAACGCCAAATTTCATGCGTACACTAATAGCCTAGAATGCGCCTGATTTATGAACCCGCACTACAGTGGGTCATAAATCAGGCGCTTTCTAGTGCTAGCATGACATTTCTGTCTCAGGTATACCACTTTAAAAGTTATATACCTGTTCCAGTAGTAATGCGCCTAGAAATGCCATAGCGAAGCTATAAATCTATAGCTTCGTATGGTGCTAGTGCGCCCTGCCACCTGCACGCCCTCCGAAATCAGGGGCATTACAAAGTACCGCTTGCGCTTTGTAATGCGCCTGATATTGGCATATGGGCCATTTAAAAATGTAGCGAACGAGGCTGCACTGGGTATTGGGCTGAAAAAACACCAGATATCTGGCGCATCCCCGTTCATACAGTACATGGCACCCAGTATGTCTCTGAATGCTTTTCAGGATGTGGGCATATCAATATCCAAATATATCATAAAGAGAAGACTGCATGAAAGTAAATAGAGGAATCACTGCATAGTGCAAGCCACTCATAAGTCTCGAGAACAAAAAGACTAGATTGGATTTATCTAAAAAAAATCTAAAAAAGCCAGCACAGTTCTAGAAAAACATTCTTTGGACAGATGAAGCCAAGATCAACCTCTACCAGAATGATGGAAAGAAAAAAGTATGGCAAAAGTGTGGCTCATGATCCAAAGCACACCACATCATCTGTAAAACATGGCAGAGACAACGTGACCGCTTGGGCATGCATGGCTGTCTCTGAATACCTCAGAATTCAGTCGGATGAATTCTGAGGTATTCAGAGACATACTATGTGCACAAGTCCATCCAAATGCAGCCAAACTGACTGGTCGGTGTTTCATAGTACAGACGGACAATGACCCAAAACATAAAGGCAAAGCAACCTGGGAGTTAATTAAAGCAAAGAAGTGGAATATTCTTGAATGGCCAAGTCGGTCACCTGATCTCAACCCAATTAAGCAGCATTTCACTTGTTAAAGACTAAGCTTCAGACAGAAAGCTACAAACAAACAGCAACTGAAAACTGCTACAGTAAAGGCGTGGCAGAGCATTAAAAAGGAGGAAACACAGCGCCTGGTGATGTCCATGAGTTCAAGACTTCAGACAGTCATTGCCAACAAAGAGTTTTCAACCAAGTATTAGAAATTAACATCTTATTTACAATTATTTAATTTGTCCAATTACTTATGGTTCTTTAAAAACAGGGAAGCACATGATACAGAGCTGAAACTCCTAAACTCTTCATCCAACTTTAATGTGGACACCCTCAAATGAAAGATGACAGTCTGGACTTTATGTCCATGTCCGTTATATCACTACAACTTGAATATGTTTCAGTAAACAGATACAAAAACAAAATTTGTGTCAGTGTCCAAATATATATGGCGCTAACTTTATGTCTGCATGTACATGGTAAACGTCTTCATAGTCGTCAATTGCCAGAGTGTTGTTTTTGACCTCTATCTGGCCAAATATGTCAGTATACCACAAAAAATTAATTGTGGAATAATGTAGTAGAATATCCTATTCCATTCATCGTGATCCTTTTTAAAAAACACATTCATTATACCGATACCATATTAGCTTGTGGGTGACAAATGTGGTTGCTTATCCTCCATCACAGGTTTCAGTTTATACTGTATAATCTGAATATCAGTTTTGTTTAAAGGCTGCTATCAATAGAAATCCCTTCTGCTAGGTACATAACCAAATACATGCATCCAGTATAAGCTTTTATGGGTATTTTCCGGACTTGAATATTACCCTGCAGCTGGAGGACCTGGGAGGAATTGGATGAATGATACAGAAAAAAGCACACTGGGGACAAAGTATTAAAGGGATTTGCCGAGACGAAAGATTCTTACCTCTGTCCTTAGCACAGGCAGAATGTCAACAAATCACGCTGAGTCATGAAGCTGCAGGGGATAGAGGGTGGGGGCCAGTGAGGAGTGAGGAATCCAAGGGAGCGTCTCAAAACTTAAGTGAAATAATAAACATTACAAGAGTGGATTCTCAATACAGCAAGACACAGCCTCAGAGTGCACTGTCAGGAGGAGCCTTATCTGCTAAGAAGCTAATGTAAACAAATCACGGAGCTGAAAGAGAGAGAGACAGACAGCCAGACCACAAAGCTGCATAAGGGATCCTGTGACATGTTCACTCAAATAATCAAACTATAACTTGTGGGTTCTATATACAAAAGAGAACAGCTTTTCTCCACAGCAGCTTGAAAGCTCCTTCATGTTCTCAGTCATCAGATAAAGCAGGGATCTAATCGCTCTAAAACTAGTTTATTCTGTATACAAAAGAAAACATATTGCTACCCGGTGCCTTAAAAACTTCTGCAGCTCAGTCTCATCAGATAAGAAGTGTGATCTGCGCAAGCCCGGCCAGCAGCTCTTGTCAGGTCGTATCTAATAGAAGCTTTTAAGTAACTAAGGGCATGTAAGGAAGGCTGTAGCTCTCTCAGACTGCAATTTTTTTAATCACATATATTTAGAAAAGTGATTAAAAACCCATTTTGGAGGATCCCACGTCAACATTACATCGTGGCAAAACCCCTTTAAAGACCAATATTTTCTATGTGTTTAGCTACAATACATTGGAGTAAGAGGCAACAAATATATCAAGAGGCACAATGCATCAGAGATGGAAATCAGCATTATACAGTGGTGAGAAAAGGAAAAAAGTGAAGAAATCACAAATTTCTGCAAAGGAGGCTTGAAGAACATTTTGTGACTTTTGTATGTAGAAAACTGGTATGCCTGGTAAAATAACATCCCTCTAGCAAAATGTTTTTGGAAAAACATTTATCTTGGACATTTAATAGACAGTTGAATGAACTGGGAAACCTCTATAACTGGTAGCTAACCCTTAAAGGGGTTGTCTCGCTACAAAGAATAGCTTTCAAATTGTAGGGAACACAAAATAAAGACATTTTCAAAATATATTGCATTGTTCCTCTGTTTTCCCTAAAGAGATACAAGTGAATTTATTACCTCCATGGCTATTTCAGTTCCCTCAGTAACTGACCTGTAAACAAATCTCCTGGGGCTGTTTGTTCAATGAGATAACAGAGAGTGAGTCATCACACAGGTCAGCAGTGTCAGTCAGTGTCCTGTGCTGCCAGACAGTAAAAAGCTTGATTTATCTCAAGTAAACAGCTCTGTAATTAGGGCTTCTGTTTTGGGGATCAGATAAGAAGTCCTTCTAGTAGTTTGAGAAGCTAATCTAATCTAATTAGCATCTGAAAGCACAACGTAGCTGTACAAGCATGGAGTTTATGCAAATTAGTCTGAACCAGGAAGTGACAGAGAATTTCTTTCATGCATTCTTTGAAACCCTGTGGGGAGACAACTCCTTTAAACAAACGCTTTCATAATTCAATATTAAAAGCAATTAGAAAAAAAATTGTAACCTTTCTTATCAGAGAAAAATCCCTCTTCACTTATCAGGCTCCTTTCCTTCTCCTCCATATAAGCTTATCATTTACTCTATAAAACCACTAACGTGTCTCACAGCTGCTCTTAAGCTGAATATTAAAGAGATAGCTTGCAGAGGGCTCAAAAATGTTATGTAAAGTTATGTAATGACCAGAAATAGTGTTACTCCTCATGCATACACACATGCCAACTTATCCTGAAAAGTTATCCAAAAGTTTTTTACTTTTTTGTTTTGTTTAGACCTATTTTATAACCACTTTACAACCACAGATTATTTCTCCATTATTGCACTCCTACCTGGGACAAGGGCCTTAAGTATGAAAACCGTCTAGGTATAAGACTTTCTTTGTTGCCGAAAACAGAGTTCATACAGTGCTCTGAAAAAAATTAAAGGGGAGCTCTAATTGGTTGCTCTGGAAAACATAGACAGTCTTACACCTAGACAGTTTTCATACATGTCCACCAAAAGTTTTTGTCTGCATTGGCACCACTAATGACAGTGACTGAGTTCAGTTGAACAGTATAGAATGCTGGAAACTGCAAACCAATCCCCAAGAGTGAATATATATGTATTTTTCACATTTGATTTTTCATAATTCTTAAGGATTTGGCATTGCATCCTTGCCCTTTTTTATGTCCTCCTGGTCAGGGGCATGAGTTGGCTGACTATTCATATATTAGGACAATTCCTAAGGGTTCATGAGCAGATTTGGGTCTCAGCCCATGAGTCAGATATATTACAGTTTAAGAAAATGAAAAAAAAGAGAGACTGTGCCCAAGCAGTAATAAAATGCTTTCTCTTGAGACTTAGCCTGCTGCTAGCTTAGGCTGCTAGCTATGTGACAGTAGTGCACCAATAAATAAGAGATATAACCTTTGGGAGCATATTAGTCTCAGGGTGTCTCAGACCCATGCATCATGTACCATAGGAAAGAAGAAGCTGTCCCATTTATGCTACTGAGCATTTAGCTTACTATATAACATGAACTACCTGTAGCTCTATATGTGCCACCAATAGGTGTTGTGTATAAACCACATACATATATACATATGTTTCTGCCACTAGGTGGAGTACAGCAGGATAACTGCTTCAGACGTGCCACCGAAAACCTGGTTTTGGTGGGGGACGGCAACTATTTTGCATCAGTGGCCATAGGATAATGACACATGTATGTAGCATGGCTTCTATGCGGCCAAGTATGGGCTACCTATTTCAGAACAGCTAGAGCACTGGGTGGGTGGCTGTTCCCACATGACAATGGCAGGTCTTAAAGGGGTTATCTCACTATATCAATTCATCCTACCTCAGTCCTGTTCCTTCGGTTTCATTTTTGAATTCAGGGGTGTTTACTGCCTTTCCTGGCTTCTACTGGCCTGCAGTGATGAGCTGCAGACCTGACACCAGGTCTGTAGCAATAGTGACCAGGGCTGGCAGCTTATCAGGAGAGATTGTACAGGTCTGTAGCTATTGCGCCCTGTAGAGATGATGCAGCCCATACTAGAGGGGATATATAGGAATAGGTAGGACACTGTTAATATGGACACATATTACAAAGTGACTTGTTTTTACAAGATATTTAACATAAAAAGCAATCCTTATAGTGAGACAATCCCTTTAACAGGCCTATTAAAAGTTTGTTACTCCAGGTGTCCAGAGGGTGTGGTTTGCTTCCTAGCAGTGGAGCGACAGAAGAGCTGAGAAGAGGGCTCTGACCCCCAGGCTTGAGGAAAGCAGGTGGCTGACCTCAGGAAGCCTGAACCAGTGGAGACTGCTAAAAGTGAGTGTTTTTGTGGCTAGGATATGATTTATTTTTGTGTGGAGTGCTGTAATCTTGTAGGAGAATAAAGCTGTCTGAGGCCAGTTTAAAACACAGTAGTGTGGTTATTGTGATATCGCCAATACCGTTATACCAAGAAGGCAATCCCAAAAGCTCGCTAGAGTGACCCCGAGGATAGTCTAAGATGGCGGATGGCGTCCAGATGTGAGTGAAGCGTCACTATATGTATACAGTTGAAACCAGACGTTTACCAGAAAAGACATATAGGTATGTTTTTCTCACTATCTCACATGATATGAGTATAAACTTTACCCGTTTTAGGCCATTTAGGATTACCAAAATTATTTACATTTGCCAAATGGCACAATAATGAGAGAGAGATAATTTTTTAAGGTATTTCTATTACTTTCTGCAAAGTCAAAACACTAGGATTGCTATGCCTTTAAACAATTTGGGACAGCCCATATGATGATGTCATGTCTTTGTTAATTGGAGACACACCTGTGGATGTATTTTATAGCACACCAGAAACGCACTGCTTCTGTGTGTAACATCATAGGAAAGTCTAAAGAAATCAGCCAAGATATCAGGAAGAGAATATTGGACTTGCACAAGTCTGATTTCATCCTTGGGTACAATTTCCAGGTACCTGAAGGTGCCTCATTCATCTGTACAAACAATTATACGCAAGTGCAAACAAGATGGGGATGTCCAGCCATCATACCGTTCAGGAAGGAGATGGGTTCTGTGTCTCAGAGATGAAAGTGCTTTGGTCCGACATGTGCATATCAACCCAAGAACAAAAGCAAAAGATCTTGTGAAGTTTTTGGCGGAAGCTGGTAAGATTGTTTCATTATCCATAGTGAGTACTGTGTCAACATGGGCTGAAAGGTCACTTTGCCAAGAAGAAGCCATTACTCCAAAAGAAACATATTGCATAATATATATATATATAAAAGCCATATTAATGTTTGCAAATGCATACAGGAGCAAAGGCCTACATTTTTGTTCTGTGGTCTGACAATTAGAGATGGGCGAATCGATTCTAACGAAGTGGAATTCGTTTAGAATTTCAGGAAAACTTAGGTTCTGAACGAAGTCGAAGTTTGGGGTACTTCGGGTGAACGAAATGTGCTTTTGATTGATAAAATGGCTGCGAGCACATGGCGCAACATGGGGCAAATCACTCTGGGAGGAAGAAGGGCATATCCTGCATGACATGTGCAGAGATTAAGCCAATCAGAGACCAGCTGGATTCTGTGACGTCACCGCACTATATAAGTCCAGGCGCGACGCTGGGAGCTCATACCGCTCTCACTGTACTGATCAGGGAAGGTGCTGCCACGGCTGATTGTGATAGCTCTTACTGAAGAACTGATTTTTATACAGCGATTTTTGTGGGGTGTCTCAGCTTGTCTCAGGGACTGCTTCTCTTAATGTTCTATTTCTGGTTTTTTGGTGTATTGGATCTGAAGTCCAGTGCATATACATGTTAATGCTATCTGCTCACAGCACATTGAATATCCAAGGGGCATCTAAGCCAGTTTCTGTTGTATTCATTTAAAGAAACAGCGTTTTTATAATACAAACACCACTTCATTTTTGGCTGCTCAATTCTTTTGCGCAATTTACATCCAGGGGTTAATTAAGCATTGTTCTGCTTCTGTTGTGACTCCAAGAAACCGTCTTTTTCACCGCCAAAAATACAATTTTCCTGTAGCATAATTCACAAACGAAGGTTAATTACAATTTTTTCTCTTGTTGTGTAGCGTAGAAAACACGCAATTGTAACACGCTACAAAGCTAGTAGTTTCCTGCTGCTCAATTCTTTTGCGCAATTTACATCCAGGGGTTAATTAAGCGTTGTTCTGCTGCTGTTGTGACTCCAAGAAACCGTCTTTTTCACCGCCAAAAAAATACAATTTTCCTGTAGCATAATTCACAAGCGAAGGTTAATTACAATTTTTTCTCTTGTTGTGTAGCATAGAAAACACGCAATTGTAACACGCTACAAAGCTAGTAGTTTCCGGCTGCTCAATTCTTTTGCGCAATTTACATCCAGGGGTTAATTAAGTGTTGTTTTTGTGCTGTGGTGACAAAAATAGACCGTCTTTTTCACCGCCAAAAAATAAAATTTTCCTGTAGCATAATTCACAAGCAAAGGTTAATTACAATTTTTTCTCTTGTTGTGTAGCGTAGAAAACACGCAATTGTAACACGCTACAAAGCTAGTAGTTTCCGGCTGCTCAATTTTTTTGCGCAATTTACATCCAGGGGTTAATTAAGCGTTGTTCTGCTGCTGTTGTGACTCCAAGAAACCGTCTTTTTCACCGCCAAAAAATACAATTTTCCTGTAGCATAATTCACAAGCGAAGGTTAAATACAATTTTTCTCTTGTTGTGTATCGTAGAAAACACGCAATTGTAACACGTTACAAAGCTAGTAGTTTCCGGCTGCTCAATTCTTTTGCGCAATTTACATCCAGGGGTTAATTAAGCGTTGTTTTTGTGCTGTGGTGACAAAAATAGACCGTCTTTTTCACCGCCAAAAAATAAAATTTTCCTGTAGCATAATTCACAAGCGAAGGTTAATTACAATTTTTTCTCTTGTTGTGTAGCGTAGAAAACACGCAATTGTAACACGCTACAAAGCTAGTAGTTTCCGGCTGCTCAATTCTTTTGCGCAATTTACATCCAGGGGTTAATTAAGCGTTGTTCTGCTGCTGTTGTGACTCCAAGAAACCGTCTTTTCACCGCCAAAAAATACAATTTTCCTGTAGCATAATTCACAAGCGAAGGTTAATTACAATTTTTTCTCTTGTTGTGTAGCGTAGAAAACACGCAATTGTAACACGCTACAAAGCTAGTAGTTTCCGGCTGCTCAATTCTTTTGCGCAATTTACATCCAGGGGTTAATTAAGCGTTGTTTTTGTGCTGTGGTGACAAAAATAGACCGTCTTTTTCACCGCCAAAAAATACAATTTTCCTGTAGCATAATTCACAAGCGAAGGTTAATTAAAATTTTTTCTCTTGTTGTGTAGCATAGAAAACACGCAATTGTAACACGCTACAAAGCTAGTAGTTTCCGGCTGCTCAATTCTTTTGCGCAATTTACATCCAGGGGTTAATTAAGCATTGTTTTTGTGCTGTGGTGACAAAAATAGACCGTCTTTTTCACCGCCAAAAAATAAAATTTTCCTGTAGCATAATTCACAAGCGAAGGTTAATTACAATTTTTTCTCTTGTTGTGTAGCATAGAAAACACGCAATTGTAACACGCTACAAAGCTAGTAGTTTCCGGCTGCTCAATTCTTTTGCGCAATTTACATCCAGGGGTTAATTAAGCGTTGTTCTGCTGCTGTTGTGACTCCAAGAAACCGTCTTTTTCACCGCCAAAAATACAATTTTCCTGTAGCATAATTCACAAGCGAAGGTTAATTACAATTTTTTCTCTTGTTGTGTAGCGTAGAAAACACGCAATTGTAACACGCTACAAAGCTAGTAGTTTCCGACTGCTCAATTCTTTTGTGCATTTTACATCCAGGGGTTAATAAAGCGTTGTTTTTGTACTGTGGTGACAAAAATAGACTGTCTTTTTCACTGCCAAAAAATAAAATTTTCCTGTAGCATAATTCACAAGCGAAGGTTAATTACAATTTTTTCTCTTGTTGTGTAGCGTAGAAAACACACAATTGTAACACGCTACAAAGCTAGTAGTTTCCGGCTGCTCAATTCTTTTGCGCAATTTACATCCAGGGGTTAATTAAGCGTTGTTTTTGTGCTGTGGTGACAAAAATAGACCGTCTTTTTCACCGCCAAAAAATAAAATTTTCCTGTAGCATAATTCACAAGCGAAGGTTAATTACAATTTTTTCTCTTGTTGTGTAGCGTAGAAAACACGCAATTGTAACACGCTACAAAACTATTAGTTTCCGGCTGCTCAATTCTTTTGCGCAATTTACATCCAGGGGTTAATTAAGCATTGTTCTGCTGTTGTACTCAGGAAAGAAACTTTGTTTTTCACCACCACAGAAGAAATTCTGTAGCATAATTCATATCCGAAGGTTAATTAAGCCTGTTTGTGCTTTTATATTCAGTAAAATACACAGAGTTTTTAAACAGCACATACAAGTCAATTTTTCCTGCCCATTTGTGGAGCGCAATATCCAAGGGTTACCCAAGCTTCTTAGTGGGTTCATTTGGCATCAAATACAGGGTGTGTATTTATCATATACAGATATCTTCATCAAACAGTGTCTGTACATTTTAGAACAAACAGTATGTCAGAAAGAGAGGTGGCAGGCTCTTCACCTGCGAGTGGCAGAGGCACAAACATTCCTGTAGCAGGTCGCAGCACAGCAAGGGGACGTCGCAGCAGGGGTCACTCGGTGAGGCCACAACTGCCGCTGTCATCTAGCGGCCGTGTGTTGTTCAGCAACCCCATGGTTCTTGATTGGTTGACTAGGTCATCCACTTCCTCCCAGATGATATCTGACAACCCCAGCCAAGAGTCGGTGGGAACGTCAGACACAACCCTTAGTTGGCATGGCCCGGGAGCGGGTCAGCGGCCCTCACCTGTCCTCAACCCGCCTCTGTCCCATCCGGTTCCCTCAGCCAGAAATCTACTATGTGGTCTGGGCTCAGCGCCACTATATAGCGAGGATGAACAATTTGAGGAGGGCAGTCAGCAGCTACTTGGCAGCGAAGAAATGGGGCCAATATCCCCTGCTTCTTGCAGTAGGCGGCAAAGTATAGATGTTGAGAGTGGCATGGAAGGTCATGTTGTGACGGGTCAGCCTCTGCATACCAAGACCGGCGATGAGGACAGCAGTGACGATGAAACACAAATAGATGATGATGTAGCCGACCGCACTTGGGAGCCGGGTGAGGCAAGGGCTTCATCATCGTCAGGAGAAGAGGGCGTCAGCTTGCGCGTCAGGCAGCAGCGCAGCCAGCAAGTGGGTCGTGTGGCCGTGAGTCAGCAGGATAGCAGCAGTGTGAGGTCGGGAGCCAAGCGGCCACGGGGTAAAAACCCGCTTCGCAGGTCCAACAAAGTTGCGGCACAGGGGCATAGCGAGGCAGCGGCGACAGTAGTCACTCAGTGCGGAGCGTTGGCGGTAAAATCCGATACTCAGCGGTGTGGCAGTTCTTTGCTAAGACACCGGAGGAGCCGAATATGGGTATATGTAGAATCTGTAAGCAGAAAGTGAAGCGTGGCCAGGGAGCTAACGTTGGCACCACGGCCCTGCGTCAACACATGCAGCGTCACCATCCGGTGGCCTGGGAGAAACGTGGCTCAGATGTGGTGGTCCATCCTGCCACCGCAGCAACAGCAGCAGCAGCAGCGCCCAGTGGCACGCATGCCATTGCAGCCAGTCAAGGCTCCACCACCTCTGCAGAAGGGAGCTGTTTCTCTTTGACATCATCTCCCGGTCCAGATGCTCTTGCTC
The DNA here is from genome assembly GCA_025379985.1 of Phyllomedusa bahiana. Taxonomy (NCBI): domain Eukaryota; kingdom Metazoa; phylum Chordata; class Amphibia; order Anura; family Hylidae; genus Phyllomedusa; species Phyllomedusa bahiana. The sequence goes on along the minus strand of JAODAL010020698.1, from coordinate 26,655 downwards.
CTCGCTACTCATGGCGCAAGCAGTCGTTCAGCGAGGCGATTGCAAAGAGACAACAGTATGCGTCCAACCATCCTAAGGTGCAGCAGCTGACCGTGCTCCTGTCCAAGTTGTTGGTACTGCAGTCCCTCCCTTTCCAAATGGTGGACTCTGCACCATTCAGAGAACTAATGGCTTGTGCCGAGCCGAGATGGAGAGTTCCAAGCCGTAATTTCTTTTCCAAAAAGGCAGTACCAGCACTTCATAAATATGTAGAACAGAAGGTGGGCCAGTCCTTAAGCTTATCGGTTTGTTCCAAGGTGCACGTCAGCGCGGACGTCTGGAGCTGTAACTACGGTCAGGGCCAGTACATGTCCTTTACGGCCCACTGGGTGAATGTGCTTCCGGCCCAGGCACACCAACAACTTGGCAGGAGACGCCGCTTTCTCCTCCACGTTGTCAAACTGCTGCTCCTGCGCCAATGTCCGCCTCCTCCTCCTCCACCACCACCACCATCTCAGCCTCCACAAGTACGCTCCATCATACCACATGTGTAGGGCACAGCGGTGTCATGCAGTTCTACACCTGGCTTGCCTCGGCGAACGAAGTCACACAGGGGAGGAACTGCTCCGCGTCATGCAGCAAGAAATCGATGTGTGGCTTTCTCCGCGCCAACTGCAAATCGGAACCATGGTGACGGACAATGGGAGGAACATGGTGTCCGCGCTGCACTGAGGAGGGATGGTCCATGTGCCCTGCATGGCGCACGTGTTCAATCTGGTTGTGAAAAGGTTCCTGAAGTCTTCCACCGATCTTCAGCAGATTCTGAAAATGGCCAGGAAACTGTGCATGCACTTTATCCATTCGTACAAAGCCAGGAACACCCTCCTCGAGTTGCAGCGGCAGAACGGCCTCCCCCCAACACACTCTGATATGCGATGTTTCCACCCGTTGGAATTCCAGCCTGCACATGTTGGACCGACTGTATGAACAGAGAAAGGCCATTAACGATTTTTTGATGATCCAGGCAGACAGAAGTTCTCCCCTGTGTAACTTTGATGTCAGCCAGTGGCAGCTCATGCGTGACACCTGCCGTTTGTTGAGGCCATTCGAGGAGGCGACGTTATTTGTCAGTCGCCAGGACTACGGGATGAATAACGTCATTCCACTGCTTCATGTCCTGGAACAGATGCTGAAAAATCTGTCTGGGCAGGGGACTGGAGACGTGGCGACTACATCTCTTGGCCACATGAGTCCGGTGGGGACTGAAATGGAGGAGGAGGAGGAGGACATTGGAGCAGAAGCATTGTCTGGTGAAATGAGTGGATTTTCTACCCAGGTGACAAGAGAGGAGGAGCAGGAGCAGCTGGAGGAGGTGAATGGAGATGAGGAAGACGAGGCAGATGACCCCCAAGCACCGTGGCAGTATACAGTGGAAAGGAGGGAGGAGCCCCTCGGAGTCACTTGTGCAGATGGCCCGCAGCATGCTTATTTGCCTGGCTAGTGACAGCCGAATAGTCAGCATACGTCAGAGGGATGACTTCTGGCTCTTCCACCCTATTGGGACCCCCCGCTACCGTCCAAAATGGGAGCCTTTTTCCAGCTATTGAGAGGGAGGACAAACTCAATACTATAGGGAAATCCTCCGTAATCAGTTGGCCGCGGCCTATGTGCGGCATCGTCCCTCCTCTGACAGGTCTGACCGGGGGGTTCCTCAGCGCTCACGTACTACTGCCGCGGCTGCTGGGGGAAGGTGGGGGGGTAGGAGCAGTACCAGCTCCATCAGCAGTAACCTAAGTCTGGAGTCACTGATGAGCAGCTTCCTTCACCCGCCTAGTGAGGAGGGTAGTCGCCAGCAGCAGCAGCAGGACCTGGAGCAGTCCCTGAACCAACAGGTGATGGCCTACTTGGACAGCACTCTGCCACCCCAGTTAGAAGATCCGCTGGACTACTGGGCAGCCAAACTGGATGTGTGGCCGCAACTTGCCGAGTTTTCAGTGGAGAAGCTGTCCTGCCCGGCCAGTAGTGTGGCATCAGAGCGGGTGTTCAGTGCGGCGGGGGCCATCGTTACCCCAAGGAGAACCTGCTTGTCCACGGGAAATGTGGAACGACTGACCTTTGTCAAGATGAATCAGGCGTGGATCGGCCAGGATTTCCACACACCAATGCCTTAGGCGTCAGACTACATCAGCCATGACGCCTCACCCAAACTGTGAGAAATGAGTCTGAGTTCAAACTACCTGCCTCAGCCACTATTCTGATGCCGCCACCCGCCTGATGCCACACATCTGCTGACAGTTTCTCCATCTGCCACCAACCATCTTTACCAGGGACTGGTATTGCCACCCACCTCCACACTGTGTCATTGTGCCACTGTCTGACCTCATGCTGCTGCTGTGGCTGCTGCCGTGACCTCCACACTGTGTCATTGTGCCACTGTCTGACCTCATGCTGCTGCTGTGGCTGCTGCCGTGACCTACACACTGTGTCATTGTCCCACTCTGTGTCCTACTCCTGTTTTTGCCACCTCCAGAATGTCATTGTGCCACTGCCTGACCTCATGCTGCTGCTGTGGCTGCTGCCGTGACCTCCACACTGTGTCATTGTGCCACTGTCTGACCTCATGCTGCTGCTGTGGCTGCTGCCGTGACCTACACACACTGTCATTGTGCCACTGTCTGACCTCATGCTGCTGCTGTGGCTGCTGCCGTGACCTACACACTGTGTCATTGTCCCACTCTGTGGCCTACTCCTGTTTTTGCCACCTCCAGAATGTGATTGTGCCACTGTCTGACCTCATGCTGCTGCTGTGGCTGCTGCCGTGACCTCCACACTCTGTCATTGTCCCACTCTGTGGCCTACTCCTGTTTTTGCCACCTCCAGAATGTCATTGTGCCACTGCCTGACCTCATGCTGCTGCCGTGACCTACACACTGTGTCATTGTGCCATTGTGGACAAAAAAGGGAGAATCTTGGAAGGCTAAGAACAGCATCCCAACTGTGAAACACGGGGGTTGCAGCAAACTGGTTACAAAGTGGCTTTAGGATAACCAAGTCAAAGTTTTGGAGTAGCCATCACAAAGCCCTGATCTCAATCCTATTGAAAATGTATGAGCAAACCTGAAAAGGCAGGTACGAGCAAAGCGACCTACAAACATGGCTCAGTTACACCAGTTCTGTCAGGATGAATGGGCCAACATTCATACCAGCTATTGTGAGAAGCTTGTGGAAGGATATCCAAAATGTTTGACCCAAATCATACAGTTTAAGGGCAATGCTACAAAATACTAATGAAATGTATATAAACTTTTGACTTTGGAAAAAATAATAAAAATTATTTAAAAAAATTCTCTCTCTCATTATTCTGGCATCTGAAATTCTGCATCTTATCACTGCAGATTGACACTGTCTACTGTGCATGGTACCAGACCTATGAAAAAAAAACTTTTGAATGGGAATGAGTATGTTACATGTGAAGGCAGAAACAAGAAGGTAAAGGAGACTTGAAAAAGGAAAAATATCAAGTCTTAGGACACAGTATACACATTTTTAACTAGTTGTGTGTACTAGTTGTGTTGTGTTAAGGGTTCATCTTAAAAGGGTGTTCCCAACATAGATTTAGATGTCATATTGCTAGACTGTGCCATCAAAGTCTGATGGGTGCGGTTCCCACCTCTAGGACCCACACCATTCTCGAAAATGGAGAGCTTAGACCGGAATGAAGAGCTAGTCGCGCTTGTACACAACTCTCCATTCTGGTCTTTGGGATCCCAGAGGTGGGATCTGCATTTATCAGACTTCAATGGCATATCCTAATGTTTTGGTATCAAAGGCTATGGCGCCCTTTAACTATGTGTACCACAAAGGGCACTATTCTCTGTGACATGTAGGGGGCGCCGACAGAGCGAGTGCATCATCAAGCACAGTACTGTATCTGCTCTGCGTTCCCCATATACAGCCTGCATTTGCATGTTCACGCTCAAAGGGTTTATAGCTAGGTCCCCATGCTGTAGGATCCACATAAAAAAAGACTAGCACACCAGTAAGTGTGGGTTCCTGGGCACTGATATTTTTTTTATAATTAATCTATTACTCTTCTTCAGTGAATTCTCCTTGTATTTTGCCTGAGTTCCTGAAAAAATACAGAATACCCATTATATTTGCCACAATTTTGTACAGTAAAAAAATCACAGAAAATTAGTTTTTTTTATTTTTAACTGATTTCTGAAAATCATGGCAAAAATAGCATATTTTCTCCAACCATTTGGAAAAATTGCTTCCACTAAAGAAAAAGTTTTTTTTTTTTTGAAAGCTCACTTGTGGTGTCCATGTCCTCTCGGCTGTGGATCCTGCACAACCTGTCAGTCTGAATAAGTAGAAACTGGCTGTTCAGAGAGAAAGCAAGGGTGACAAATCATAAGGTGTGATCTCCCGAAGCTTTGTTAAAGGGGTTGTCACACTACGATAGTCATAGTTTAAAATGAGGGGACAAAAATCTAAGCATGCATGTCCTTTGTTACCATTAGCAAAGTACTATGGTTTATGAGATCGGGCTGCTTTATTTGTGCATAGTAATGGTGTTTGAGCCCAGGTCGGGTTACGCCAAGCGAAAGCATTACTGGCTGTAGGCTGAGTTCTGTCCCGCCCAGGTGCGGACGAGAAGACACAGGCTAAGGAGATGCAGTGAACAAGTCGCAGACGGGAACGCGCAGGGGGATGACGTCGCAGACGGGAGTGCATGTATGAGAGAGAGACAGTCCCACAAAAAACAGAAAACACAGGAGTCCCATTTAAGAGGAGCAGTCTTACATTGGCAGACCCATGTAAGATGGAAAAGACAGCAGTCTCATGTAAGAGGTGCAGTATTACATTGACAGTCCCATGTAAATCTCATGTGCAGTCTCACGTAAAACAGAAAACACAACAGTCCCATGTAATAGGTGCAGTATTACATTGGCAGTCCCACATAAAGCAGAAAACACAGAAGTCCCATGTAAGAGGTACAGTCTTACATCGGCAGACCCCTTTAAATCTCATGTGCAGTCCCACGTAAAACAGAAAACAGAGCAGTCCCATGGAAGAGGCGCAATCTTACATTGACAGACCCATGTGAGATGGAAAACACAGCAGTCCCATGTAAGAGGTACAGTCTTACATAGGCAGTCCCATGTAAATCGCATGTGCAGTCTCACGTAAAACAGAAAGCAGCAGTCCCATGGAAGAGGTGACGTCTTACATCGGCAGTCCCACGTAAAACAGAAAACACAGCAGTCCCATTTAAGAGGTGCAGTCTTACATTGGCAGACCCACTTAAATCTCATGCGCAGTCTCACATGAAAACTTTTGTGAGACAGATGCGAGGTCCCACGTAAATTACTTGTGAGACAGATATGCAGTCCCATGTAAACACAAACAGCTAAAGCGTATAGTTTTGGTCTGCATATCTGTAGAGGTCACAGGTGTATATTAATCTGAAGGGTATATCATTGTTTGAGAAAGAGAGACAGAGAAAAAAAAATAACCCATCTTTCCCAAAGTCCTGAATGTCAAATGCCGATTCCAGTTATAAAGTATGTAGACAGAGTGAGAAATTTAAATATAAACTATTGAGTTACACTTAGCTTTTCACTTCCAATTATTCCAATGACAGCTGAGAACCTCTCCCTTCCCCCAGCTCACACAGAATGAATCATCACATGCACACTTTGGGGGCATGTCTGCAGAGAATGAAGATATGCCCTGCAGGGAGATGAAACACACCCCTCCATTTCACAAGCTCTGCTTGGCAACCAGCAGAAAACATTGCCAACTGTCGTAACGAGATAACCCCTTTAAGCCTGGCTCACATCTGTGTTTGGATTTCCATTGTTATATTCCATTTTAGAATCAGAAGAACGGAAAAGAACTGTCAACCATTGATTTCAATGGGGTTTTTAGGCTTTCAGTTTGCTTTAGCTCGGCTCCGTTTCTACAGATTTCAGGCGGTTTATTGACAAGAAAGTAGCATAGCATGCTGCACTATTCTTTCTTTAAAAAAAAAAAGCAGAAATCTGGCTCTTCCGCTTCTTTTTTCTTTTTACATTAAAGTTGGATGAGTTTCTGCTTACATCTGTTTTACATCCGTTGAATAGATCTGTTAGTTTTTCTGGACATGATCAGACCAGTTTCACACATGTAAAAAAAAAAAAAACAACAGAAATAAACTAATGCAAACAGAAACAAGTGTCCATTTTTTTTTTTTTTTTTTACAAATCTTTACAACAGAACAGTTAAAAAAGAAGATTAAGGGATTAAAGTTAGAGTCTGCAGACAATGACAAGAAACTCTTACATTATATTCTGAGGATGACAATAGCGCTGCATATGGTGTTATTTTTCAAATTAAGATGTTGAATGACAAAATGAAAACTGATAGATGCCAACTATAAGTCAAAAAATGGAGTTATGACCAAAGGCTAATCATAGCTTTGTATTAAAGGGGTTGTCTCACTACAAGGAATAGCTTTCAAAATGTAGGGAAAACTAAATTAAGACGTTTTCCACATATATTGCTTTGTTCATCATTTTTTGTTAAGGAGCTACAAATTATTTTATCACCTTCTGAGGGCTCTCAGGTTTCCCAAGTGACTGACCTGTGTACTCCTTCTCCCCTGCTGTTTGTTCTATCTGATAGCAGGGAGTGAAACCTTGTGTGTTATATGATCTTTCAGACAAAGACAGTAATTACTCTACTGTTTACATTAGCTCAAAAGCTTCTCCTGTCCTGATAGAAAGTAATTTATCTAATCTAGACTAAAAAACATAATCAACAGAGAAGTCACAATACAAGGAGCTCATATGCTAATTACAGATAGCTTGACCAGGAAGTGACAGAGCAAAGCAGCATTATTTCATTCATGCATCCTATGAAACTTTGAGATGAGACAACCCCTTTAATCTTAGTTATAATGAGTAAGCTTGAGTCTGCTTCTTTATCTATGCTGTGTGCTTTACTTGATTATTTTACAATATCTATTACTTGCTCCCTGTGGTGTGTCTCATCAATAAGCTTGGATTTGTTACTGTATCTAAACAGTAAGCTTGGCTCTGGTGCTACATCTATATGTTTTAATCAGAACTTGCCAAATCCAGGAGTCAAATGGAAGAGCACAAGCCAACTTGCCAATCCAAGGAGTCTGGTAGCCATTGGCTGTTCAAAATTGCTTCTGGTGCTTAATTTTTGGATTGTTTGCCGTTAACTTTTTTACATACCTAATATCTTTGCCACTAAAACTGTCTTCTAGATTATTTAATATTTTGTTCCCCTAACTTTGATCTATTTATGGGGTTTGGTCAAAGTTCCCACAGTGCCGTTCCCTCTACATTGATGAACATCCTGGTCTGTGTATGTCTATAAAAGTATGTTAAAAGGTCTTATCTGGACAATATGAATAATTATTATCTGGATACAGTCTTAGGATCTGTCCACACAGCATGGTTTCTTGGTTGGATTTGCAGACAGTTTGCAGATTTGGAAATGTCTGAAAACCGATAAGAAACCATCCCCGTAGACTTTATTAGAAAATCCGTCCAGTAGTCTACACTGAACAACTTTTCAGCCAGACGGCTTTTCCGTTCCTAAAAACTTTGAACATGCAGAATCTTCTTTCTGGTTTTTGGGTGGAGGGTGTGCAATTCAGTGGTTATGGGGAATGGGCAAATCTGCAAATCGTGGACAGAACCATCCCCCAAAACTATTCAAAAGATGATAAAATACCAGATGGAGTCTTAAACAGAATCTGACCGGCATTTTACATATGCCGTGTGGATGTACCCTTATTATATTTATTTTAGAGCGCTATTTATTCCAGGGCACTGTACAAGCCAAGGGGTTCAGGTACATAATATAAGACAAATACACTGATATGGAAGGAGAGAGGAACTTGCCCACAAGAGCTTACAATCTACATTGAAGGAGAGGGATACAGAAGGTGAGGGACAGAGCTGTGAGTAGGATGGGGTGATGGCAGAAGGGTTATTGTCGGTTATAGGCTATCCTGAAGAGATGGTCACTTTTGAAACTAGTAAAGGTGGCGTAGAGACTGATATATTGTGGTAATGAGTTCCAGAATTTGAGGGATGCACAGGAAAAGTCTTGGAGGTAGTTGTGTGAGATGCTCACAAGAGGAGAGCAGAGAAAAAGGTCCTGAGAGATTGTGTGAGGGAAGGTAACTGGAGATTAAAGCAGAGATGTATAGGGGGACAGGTTATGGAGATCCTTTTATGTCATTGTTAGCAGCTTGAGCTGAATTTGCTGGGCAATGGGTAGCCAGTGAAGGGACTGGTAGAGGGGAAAGGCAGAGGACAAGCGAGGAGAGAGGTGGATCAGACAGGCAGCAGAGTTGAAGATAGATTGAAGAGGAGAACGAGTACTAGATGGAAGGTCACAGAAAAGAGTGTTGCAGTAATTTAGGGGTGAGATGATGAGGACATGAACAAGCAGTTAAAGAGTAAATTCAGGAAATATTTTTCAATTGGAGGTGGCAGGAGGTGGTCAGGGCTCGGACGTGCAGTTTGAAGGACAGGGCAGGGTCAAAGGTTATCTCAAAGTAGTGAACTTGTAGGGCTGGGGAGAGTGTGGAGCCATTGACTGTGATAGATTAGTCAGATGAGGAGGTGGGATGAGATGGGAGATTGTTTTTTAAACACAGTCAATTATTATTAAAGTACCTGGACAGGACGTTTCAGTATAATTTGAGAACAGTATACTGTTATTGGCAAAATTTTGCATTTTTAGATGGGCACATGGTAGCATTATCTTTTGACCATAGTATGGTATTATTATTTTGATCCTGTACAATATACTTAATGTCCTCCTCACGTTTGACATCCGCAGCACATAGCTCATGAAAGAACTCATGCAGGGGTTGTGAGCTGGCTTGTGGATATATAAGGTAGGCATAAACTGTCTGCATACGTATCCCCTGTTGCTGTTATATGTGGATAATTAATTTCAGTATTTCTAAAACTCTGCAGTCTGTGAGATGTTTGTGCACTGTTGTGGTGAAAATATATTGTGAGTGAACAAGTGGCACCAGGTGCCATTAATTGTGAATGGAAGCTGGGAAGGTGAGTGAGGCCGCACCAATATGTAACAGTAGAGAAGCTCACTGGTAAAATTAACCAGGAGGCTTCTCGGCATGTGTCTAAAATAGTTCAATGAACCCTACTTGTGTACAGAGCTCAGAAGCAGATGGATGGTTATTGCACCTTGGCAAATGAAGTATTGGCAGACAAGTCTTACATTTTCACGGCAGTATCAGGATTGGATCTCCACTGATTGGCAAAAGGTTGCATTCCATGACGAGTTACATATTCTGCTTCATTGACCAGATGGACATTGGCTTGTCAGGCAAGAAACATCAGAGAGAAAACACCTTGCAACCATTGACTGAAGATCACAAGCTGCTGGTGGCAATGTTATGTCTGGAGGATGTTTTCTTAGCATTCTCTGGGCACACTTATTCATGTGGAAGCTGTCAACTGGTATCAATCTATCCTTGCAGATCATGTACACCTATACATGCAGGTTGTCTTCCCTGGGGTGGATGGGAGCTTCCAGCAAGACAATACAACATGTCACATGGCTAGAAATGTACAGCATTAGTTGAAAGGGCAGGATCAAGACTTCCAAGTACTACCCTCAGCCTTTAATTCTCTAAACTTAAACCTACTGGAACATCTGTGGGACCACCTCTCTCTATGGACCATCCCCAAAAACCCTTCAGCGGATATGGGATGCAGTCAACATGGCTCCAGATACCTGTGATAACTTACCAGTACCTTATGGAGTCACTCCCAGCCCATCTAGCTGCTGTCCATGCAGCACTTGGTGGTTACTTTGGATGCTAGCTGTGTAGAATTCTCAAAGACGTTTGGAGGACAATGTCCGTCAATAAAACACTACATTGTCTACCTAAACATGGAGCTTTGTGTTCAAGCATGCTTGGATGGCAATGGCGGACATTTCCAACATATGTTGTGACATCATTTTGATTACATTTCTTTGTAATACGTTAAATGGTTTAAAAAGTTATTCACACGTTTCTGGGTACCAAAGCAAATAGGACACTCTACTTTTAGTTATGAGAAAACTAAAAGTCCTTCACAGGGTACCATCTTATAAAAGGCTGGCCCTGTTTGTGGTAACTGTGTAGTGGATAATAGTTCCAGATGTCTGCGGCATATAAGGAAGCTTCACGCATGATGTGGCTGTAATGGATAGATACAGTATTACTGCATTGCACTTACAATATAGTTGCAGGAAAATGTGTATTAGGATATATCCAGACTTTTGAGTTAAAATGTTTAAGATTTTGCTATGGACAAAATGAAAGCTTATAGCATTGGTTAATGTATAATATTGACTGGGAGAGAAAACAGGGAACTATATATAAATATATAGTGACATCATAAGATTTCCACTAGATCAATACATTGATTTTTGCCTTGATGTATATTTTATTAAATTGTCTTCAGATCTGTAGAGAACAGTGTTGCGTACTACAAATCAATGATAAAGGATGACATACACCAGTGCAAATAGGACTGAATGGACATATGTATCCAAGAAAATTATCATTCATATATACAGTGTTGAGTTCATATATACTTTCATATTTAAATAATAGTTAAGGGCTGGTGATGGAGAATCATATACATGTAGTAGCGTGAAAGATTAGATGCGGAATCTGTGATACTTCTGCAAATTTATATATCTGTCTATCATTTTATATCCTGCCTACACATGAAAATATTGCATTGCTTAAGCCTTTCCACAGAATCATTTTATATATGCTGCGTTCGTCATATTGGATTCTGCAAGCTGAAAGTTATCCTAAACAATTCTGTTTGTCAACAATAGACTAGGGCTATGTAACTGAGGTTGTAGTGTGGTCATGGCCTAAGAAAGTACAAAGGAATTGTAAAAAGCTGAAAAAGGAAAAAGTATTGTTAAATAAATCAAGGGTCTGGATTAAGTTGAAAGGCGAAATATAGTCCAACTGTGCCTGTCAAGAGAATCTATCCCATTATCCTGAGCTTTCTTGTAATGGTTCTTCTTTGTAAATGGACTTCTGTTTAATTCTGTCTCCAGCTTCATTATTTCATCTTGGTGATGACTGAGGAGTTCCTTCCACATGCATTACTTTAACTTACAGCTCCTAGCATTCACACATTATTAAGATTTAATTTATTACCGTCATGTACTTTCTGTTTAATAGCAGTCATGCATGAAAAGGAAATGGGTTTCACACATTTCTAGTTCCCACAATAGTTAATAGACGCTGGGAATTCTTCCTATGATGTGGCATTGGATAAGAATAAAATAGGTTGGTGACTAAGATGTGGGCTATTCTCTTGAATGCAGTGACGCATGAAATCCCTTTTTATATATGGTATATTTGATATAGCATTTTCTAATGCTAGCGAATAGGTAACACTTAACAAGCATTTTATTTTTTCATTTAGATGGTATTTTATTATATGGTATTTGTCAAATGCAGTTATAAATTGTAAAGACCATGTGGTATTATCCTTTCTATATATTTAAGTTATTAAGGTACAGTTTTAAGGTATACAATTTGTTTTTAGCATAATTTTTTCTTGAAATTTTTTTCTATCATATATGTGAATAAAACAAGTGGAAGACACGACAGAGTGATGAGTAGATAGATAACAATGTACAGTATGCATCATATACAATAACTGACACAAAGCTCTGGTGCAAGAAAAATAATGCATTGAAAGATACATAAAAAGAGAAAACAGAATGTAACAGAATATAGAGAGATTAGCTAGCAATTGTTGTGCTTATTAAAATAAGAGAATTAAGTAGCATAAAACACAAAAGCATCAAACATTTGTCAAGTAGAAAATGGTGTTGCACTCCTCCCATTGCATCAAAACAAAGTCCAATTTTTCCAGATTTTATCTGAATTACACAGTTTGTCCTCCACCTTTTCCTCCATTGTAAATTTAGCCGGATGGAATTGTGAATGATTATTTTTATTTAATTTAAAGCGCCATTGATTCCAGAGCGCTGTACATTTGAGGGAGGTTACATACAAAACATATGTCAAACAAGTACAAAGGTGACGATAAATGACTAACAACAGGTACAGAGGGAGAGAGAACCCTGCCCGGGAAGGCTTAGAATATATAAGGAAGGAGGGAACAGACAGAAGGTGGGGGGAGCCCTGGTTGTGGAGGGTGTAGTGACAGCAAGGTTATTGTAGGTTATAAGCTATTCTGAAGAGATGGGTTTTCAGGTTGCTTTTGAAACTGGTGAAAGTTGGGTAGAGGCTGATGTGTTGGGGCAGTAAGTTCCAGAGTATCGGGGAAGCACGAGAAAAGATTTGGAGACGGTTACGTGAAGAGCTGATAAGAGGAGAGCAGAGAAGAAGGTCCTGTGAGGAAGGGAGATTGCATGAGGGGAGGTATCTGGAGATTGGGGCAGAGATGTATGGAGGAGAGAGGTTATGGAGAACTTTGTAGATCATGGTTAGTAACTTGTAATGAATTCGCTGGGCAATGGGGAGCCAGAGAAGGGATTGGCAGAGGGGAGAGGCAGAGGAGTAGTGGGGAGAGAAGTGGATGAGATGGGCAGAAGAGTTGAGGATGGTTTGAAGGGGAGCAAGTGTGCTGGATGGGAGACCACAGAGAAGGGTGTTGCAGTTGTCTAGGCGGGAGATGACAAGAGCATGGACAAGCATTTTTGTAGTGTCAAAGTTGAGGAATGGTCGGATGCGCAACATATTTTTCAGGTAGAGGTGGCAGGCAGAGGTTAGGGTTTGGATGTGTGGTTTGAAAGACAGAGAGGCGTCAAAGGTTATCCCAAAGCAGCGGACTTGTGGGACCGGTGATAGTGTAGAGCTGTTGACAGTGATAGAGAGATCAGGTGGAGGGATGGAGTGGGACGGTGGAAAGATGATGAATTCGGTTTGACACAATATTAAAAAAATGTATGCCTTCTCCAATTCCTGGCTACAGTCAGCAAGGTATTCAGGTTAAGGAAGGGAGAATGAATGCTGGTGACCATGCCACATGCCTATCTAGAATAGTCTGAATTAAATAATCAATAGAAGACCAATGAGCTCAGACTGGAGCACATTCCCACCAAATATGGAGAAGTGTTCCAGTTGATTTTTTACACCTACAACAAGCATCCAAAGAAGTAAGGTACATTTTTGAATAGGCAGTAAGTGGTAAGATACCAGCAGTATGGGAGTATAAGTGATTACATTTGATTGGCACATTTGGAAGCTTTGTGAATATGTGTAAATACTATTATTGTTGGTCTGAAAAGGAAGTTTGCAAATCCTTTTCCCAATTGTTAAAAAAAGGTCATGAGGGTTTGAATTATGCAAGAGTGATTTATAACAAAGGGAGAGGCCTTTTTGCACTTTGGAGGGGTCATTGAAGAACTTTTATGAAGAAGAAACTGTGGTGTCATCAAGCAAATTTACAGTTGAAAGAAATTGTCTAATTCTAAGATTCTTAAAAAAATCTCTATTGGGCTTAGCATTCTACACTTGGGCTGAAGGAAAAGTGTAGAATGCCAAGATTGCCTGAAGGGACAAATTTCTACAGAACCTGCCTTTTATACCCTCAGTGCACACAGTCCAAAGCCTTCTCTGCATCCAGTGTAAGAAGGTGAGGGGACACTTGTTGTCTTTGGGCTGCCACTATTAATCTACAAGTGCCATCTGAGGTCTGCCTGCCATTTGTAAATCCCACTTGATCATTGGATATCAGCAGAATCATGCCCTGCCTGGAAGCAATATTAGAATCAAAGCTTTTAAGATATGTATTTATCAGTGAGATTGGATGGAAGTTCAACACTGGGTCAATAGACTTCCCTGGTTTTGAAAGAGTAACTACCAAGGCCATTTGCATCTCTGCATGTAAGGGGGTACATCATTGAACATATAAACCATAATTAGGGCAAGGATAGTGACATATTTTTTATAATAGTCATCAGAGATTTGATAAATTTTAGGTATTTAATAGCAGCAAAACTTCTAAGGTTGTAAGGGGGCAGAATAGTTGATCATTTTGTTGACAGGGTAAGTGAGGAAGAGAAATATTGTTAAGAAAACACTTAACTTCTGTCACTGATGGCGAATAAATCCTGGGGTTTAGGAATAAATTATAGAAGGAGGCGTAATAGTCCATAAAGGCATCTGCTAAACAACTGGGTTCTAAGGCACGAGAGCCATCAGGTCTTTTTAAATAAGGTATCTTAAATCTGATGTTGATAGTTTCTTTGCTGGGAGTGAAATAGATTTCTTCTCCTGTCAATAATAGTTCATTTTTAATTTCCTAAGAGCCAAGTCATATCTAAATGTGTTTAGATTCTTCAGTTGGACTTGAGTATGGGACATCTCCATCACTTTATCAGGGTGGTAACAAATTTTATTAAAGGGGTTTCCTCCCCATTCAGTTTCACAGTCACAGTCAGTTTTTCTCTCACTCTGATGCGTCAGGCTGTGGGTGCTTCTATAGCAGTAAATAGCATATTTACTTTCTCTGTAACTAGCAGAGATATTACAAAGAAGAAAGTGCAGGATATTTAATCTTTAGTTAACAAAAGCTACATGTGCTCTGAGGAGTGAAAACAATTGCGTGTCTATAAACAAAAGCTAATCTTGTTAGAGATAATGGGTCTTCTCTGGAGTGCGCTCTATCCATAGTGACATCACTCCCTGCTCAATGTCTAATCAGAAAGCAAAGATATGGCAGTAACGAGAGAAACCTGTGTGCACTCAGAGCAGATAAAATATCTCTTATCTACTGACTAAGGTAAAATCAAAAGACTAATGTATTTGGAAAAAGTCTACACATGAAATGTGCAGCCAATCACAGGCTACAAATTCACATGCAGGTGACCACTGTGGCCTGTGATTGACTGCACCTGTTACATGAAGATGACCGTTCACAGATACTGCCTGGATGAATGGGGCAGTCACCACAATTGAACAAGAGAATCTAGGAGGTAAGTATAATCCTTTTCTTCTTATTATACTCATGCCCTGACAGATGAATGAGCTTTTTAACTCTTGAAGCACCCCTTTAAGTTGAAGTCTCCTAAAATGACCACCAGTACCTTCCTCTCCGGGACCTTCCGGGACCTCCGGAACTTTAAAAAATGATCTACAGCATCCTACTTTGTTACTTTGTTAGGAGCATATAGTGTTGCTACAGTGTAACCTAGATTGATAACAATGCAATCAATCATAACATAGAGCTCTTTAACATCTATAACGTGGGAAAGTGAAGTAAAGGTCAGTGGTTTTTTTTTTAAAGCTAACGCAATCTCTCCCTTTTCGGTGAAGCAAGAGAAATTAAAATGTCTGTGAATTCCTTATGATGACGTTTATAAACATTCTGCTTTAGTGCGTGGGTTTCTTGAATACAGAAAATGTCCAAAGACAGGGTTTCTTTCTAAACCACAGACTTTTCAAGAGTGGATTTAGGCCTTTGATGTTAAAGGGGTTTTATCGGTTGAAGTGTTCGTGCTCTTTAGCTAATTCTGTGAGACTGAATTTGAAATCCAGGGGTGTGTCTCTCCTCTCAGCAGGCTGTCTCTCCTGCCAGGAGGCGTGTCTCTCCTCACTGAAGAGCTGTGACTTCATCATTCGGTGTGAAGCAGGGGAAGTGGAAGGTTGTCTGGAGAGGATGCAGCCTCCTGCATGCTTCTTGTGTCTGTAGAGCTTTCATATCCAGACTCCACAAGCTCCTTGCTGAGCTATAACCAGTTATACATACAGCCTAAACTGATGAAACACATGTGAGGAATGCACACTGCCCCCATCCTCCCCTTCTGTTATCAGGCAGGAGACTGGGTGACTGTCTTATATGGAGGGAACACAGGACATAAGACTGTGTTATATGAGGGGATCTATGAGTTTAACAGTAAGTAATTCACCTTAGAGCTGGGAGATGAGTATACAGCCAGCAGCCCTCTCACATAGCTGGTTTTACTTTCGGTTTTAACAGCTCAGAGGGGAGTAGAAACAGATTGGCAGGCAGCCAATCACAGTGCAGGGGGCATTTCCTGTCTGCGGGCGTATCCCAACAGGCTGAATGAAATGTCAGTCAGCCAATCACAGTGTAGGGGGCGTGTCTAGGGACGGAATTCGACCGGGATATGTCCCGACTAGCCAATCACAGACAAGGGGGCGTGTCCTGACTAGCAGCAGCAGAAATAGAAAATAGATGCACAGAAAAGCTCATACTACTCTACTATACTAAGTGACTTAGGTAATTCAACCCAATTACTAAAGTGCTCATTTTTACTGTCCCCATAATCTAATATATGATCTTTGTAATGAGAAAACCCCTTTAATAACCTTCAAAACTATATGAAATATAAAGGACAAGGGAGGAGTGAGCATATGGGTCACAGGACTTAGGCTAAGTTCACACGGCTTATTGCCAACGTAATTGCGGGGACGGATTTCGCCCCACAATTACACAGGCTCCGTGCAGCGGGGTCGGGCGGGGGGCCGGCAGCTCACCGGCTCCATAGACATGCATTATCCACGGCGCGTATCCCGCCAGGATAATGTACATGTCACTTTCTCCCCCCTCGGTGTATTCGCTGAGCGGAAGGAGAGACGGAATCCATAGTTCTCTATGAGAACTATGGATTACCATAATGCCTGGCACGGATTTCAGCAGTACTGCAGCGCAAATACGGCACGCAATACGGCTGAAATCCGTGCCAGAAATAAGCCGTGTGAACGGCCCCTTAAAGGACAAGGGAGGATATGTCTGTGCCGCGCAAAGAGGAGGGAGTAAATAGACTGTTATGAGAAAGTATCTTATGGGAAGGGTCTGCCACACACCAGTATTCTACTCACATTGTAGAGAAGTGTGTAGAGAAGGTGTGATCAAAAATGAGAGCATGAGCAAAGCTGGCAACAGGTAAACAATAACATAGCAAAGCAAAAGAGCCGCTGAGGACAACATTGAATTTGCAATATTGATATACCAAGGAGGACATAAGGAAGCATAGCTCCCGCAACCAGCATTGCAGATAACTAAAATGTATCAATGATATACAGTATTACTACCTCTAAAGAGAAGTTCAGGTATTGTCAGCTTTTCAGAGTCAACGTCCCCTGCTTTTTCCTTCAGTTTGGTGGATCTGAGACCGTCTGTGACCACGAAGTAAGAGGAGGGATGGTTGTTGTTTGTAAAATCTTTTCCTGTCATCTTTAACACAAAATTCCAGTAACCTACAAATAGGATTGTGGGTAGTTCAGATAGTTTTGGGCTGGTCCACAGTACCCTATGTGCCCTTTCAATAATAATTTACCAGAAAAGACATTTAGTAGTATCTAGCATTGCTTCTGGGAAACTGATTCAGGAAGGCCTCTGATGTGTAGCTTGTTTCTACCACTTCTGTTTACCTGCGTTTCCAGGTACTTCATAATGTTGTTAAGATGAGATCTTTTGTCTTGCTTGCATGAACACAGGCACAGCATTGCGCTAGCATCTAGAGTGCAGCGCTATGCTCTCCAGCAGATTGGCTATTTTGTATAAAGTGCGTTGGCTGCCTGAGCCAGCCGGCTGGACTTACCGGCCTCTGACACACAGTAGTAGAGTATTCATGCATTGTTTAGCAGGCATAGAAATCCAAAGTTTGCTCTGGGGCCCATAAGACTCATTGGTACCCATTGACAGCTACAGTTAGCTATAACTGTGTGACCAGGGCAAAGCTAGAACAAGAATGCTTTCATTCATTTACATTAAAGGGGTTTTCTCACCATGTTGTTTCACATAGTCTGCTCTTCACAGCCAGCTTTAGAATCACACTTCATGTTAAGGCTGTGGATGTTTCTACATCAGTGTTAGGCACATCAACTCTGTCATTCTCAGCTGACCCTGTCAGAGAGACCTTGCAAACAGAATGTTGTAAACAGTAAGGCAGAAAGTTACAGAGCTCTAAAGTGTTAAAGTTGGTCAACAACATAGATAAACAATCTCCTGTGCTGGAGATAACACCCAGCAGGGAGTGACATAATCATGGTCTGCTGGAGTAATTGCAGCAGAGAGAGAGGTGGTCAGTAACTTGGGAGACCTGGGTACACAAGAAGGAGATAAGAACTAGCTCTGAAACAAGACTGGTAGGGGCGTTGAAACAATGGTAAAAACTAGTTATTTTTTACATTTTGGCCTGGTATACAGATGATTTCAAATCCTAAAAAACTCTTTTTCTATTTGGTTACCATATGAAAAGGGGATGCCCAGAGCTTTACATTACAAATACATTCTGAAAGAACTCTTGCAATGTGGTTTCCTTACTTTGCTAATCTGATTGATTGTTTTCTCCTCAATCTGATTAAGATTAATGAAAGGGTCTTGGGAATGTATCAGACTAGATGATCTGAGCTGTGCATACATTGTGGTGAGCTACGGCTCAGGAACATAAAATCTACTCATTACATAAAGCTCTGAATTAGGCTGGAACAAATGAATCTAGCTAGGGCTATGGAATATTATTATATTGCTTTACCTCACTCTGAGTCAGAGAAAATCTGATTGTTATGTCATATTGCCCAACTGTAAAACTAATTCCTGATGAAAAACTTAATACACAATATAAATGGTGGTGTTGATGCCTGTTGGTGCCTGTCGTGATGAATGAAGGACAAAAGCTTTAACACAGTCTTAGAGGTAGCACAAAAAGTCATGAGTGATCCTTCTATATTTTCATAGCAGTTAATGTTATTAGATGTAGAAGTCAGAATAATGACTCACACAGCTGCTATAGGCAGGTGAAATACGCCTCAGTCTGTCAGGAAACAGCAGACAAGACTTCAGCTTTGCCTTTGGCAAGCAAACAAATATACAGTACTGAGAGCTGCTTCTTAAGTGAGGGTGATGCGGAGTCTCATTATCTGGCCTAGTTACACACATAGGTCTTGTACAGATCCTCAGGACATTCCCATTACATAATTGAATATGCCCATGACATGTTGTGCTTGGTGATCACATTTATTAGACTGCAAATTTTAATCCATTGTGATGCATCACGACTCACCTTTATCTCTGTAGACATTTCTATAGTTTTATTTTAGGTTCTCCACTTGTAAAAAAAATGTCCCTGATCGTCAGAGATGGAAGCTTAAGTGGTTTAAAGCAGATTCCCTTCGTGGCTTTGGGCTGTCTGGATGTCAGCTGGAGAGGACTGATGTTAGACAACAATCTCAGCCCTGTGCTGGAATTTGCAGCGTTTTATGTTGACTAAACCATGAAATGACAGGTCACACCAGCTTACAAGCATTGCATCACTGAGCTGACAGTGGGAAGGAGTGTGGCATTTCTGTAGAAGTGCTCTTCCGATGTCTCCTAGATGGATATTGAGAATAAAATTACGGTAGGAAAAATTAAATTTATAAAACTTTTATTCTGATGCTGGGGTGTTTAGTCCATGAAGATGTCCTTGTTCCTTGGAAATGACTCAACTTTTATTACATTATTATTGCTTTTTACATTATTAGTGTTCTTTCTACACAAGTTACTCTTCATGTTTCTAGTTTCTACATTGTCTTCTCCCACCCGCAGAGATGCTAGTATTTTTTAGAACTATTACCAATTCTACTTAGTTAGAGCCCACACAAATTTTTAAACCACCCCAGACTGTCAGGCACTGGGCAATATACTGAATTACCCTAGTGTGAAAACTAGTCCACCGATAATGTGCTATTGAACAATATCTACTGCCTATGAATTAAACTACAAAAAAGGTAAAGGGATTGTCCACTTTATATTGTTTTTATGTATTATGTATATAATAGAAAATCATACAATTTTGTAATACACCTGTATTAAAAATTATTTTGTAGCAATGTAGTAGATCCCTATCCAGAAATAAAAATGGTATAGTTCACATTTCTGTCCATAGTAATGGCAGTTATAGACTATCAGTGTGGACTAAACATGGTGTCAATCATGTGTACTCTACCTATAGAACTCTATGGGGAAAAGTAGAGGGTGAGGAGGCTTGGCTGAATACAGATATAGTTGGAGAGCCACTCATTGCCTCCCACCCAGTCAAGCCAGTATCGCTCTGCTCTACACTGATGAGGGGCAAAACCCCGAAACATCGTATGTAGATGAGCGATAGTGGCTTGACTAATATTCCTTTTTGCTTCTCAAAGGTTCAGTGAATCAGAAGTAAATTGAGGATTTGTTTAAACCAATAGAGGGCGCAGTGAGCTTCCCAGCTCCTTTCCCATAATGCCTTGTGATATGCAGATGCTTAGTAGTGGGCTAAAAGGCAATCAAAACACTACACACCTTAAATGGTGCTCTCCATAAGGAGAGATGTTCCCCTTCTCTCAGCCACTCATTGCCTCCCACCCAGTCAAGCCAGTATCGCTCTGCTCTACACTGATGAGGGGCAAAACCCCGAAATGGCGTATGTAGATGAGCGATATTGGCTTGACTAATATTCCTTTTTGCTTCTCAAAGATTCAGTGAATCAGAAGTAAATTGAGGATTTGTTAAAACCAATAGAGGGCACAGTGAGCTTCCCAGCTCCTTTCCCATAATGCCTTGTGATAGTTGTAGAGAGAAACACAGAAACAGAGATGGCTCTAGTGAGTGTTATATCTCATCAAAGTGCCTGATTCACAGCTTACACTCCTACATCCTGTTGTTCTTAAGGGTGTGCTACAGAGACATAAGGAAGTAAGATCTCCTCTTCAGCATTTATGCAGTGTATGGAAGACATCATAACAGCTAGCGTCCAACCAGTAGCTCAAGAAGACTATCAAAAAATATTTTAGAAACAGCACTGGAGTAAAAAAGGGGATAGTGCTCGTCCTGCAGACCGAACCAGGTCCATAATAATTGAAAAATAGTAAACGGACAGCACTTGTGAAGAAAAACGTGTTTATTTATCCCAGCAACGTTTCAGCTCTGAACAGAGCCTTTCTCAAGCTCTGTTCAGAGCTGAAACGTTGCTGGGATAAATAAACAACCAGAAGCTCAGGGACAATTGAAGATTAGAGATGGATTCTGCTGATGGTAAACTGATGAAAAACGGCATATGTAAGATAACATGCAGAAATACTGCCACTCCTGATATACATACAGTACAGTACCCTAAGAGGTTACTTGAAATTTTGGGTAGACTATGCAATTATTTTAAGTAAATTGTACTGTTTGAATAATGTATAGAAGTTTCATGTGTTGTAATAAAGAGCACCCATATAACATCAGCTGATAGTCCTGTGTTCAGATTCCCACTGGCTATATTATAAAAAGCAAGTTAATTAGTATTTGTATTTAGTATAATGCTAATGTTCCATAAAAATGTGCCAGAAGTATTACCACAACTGACACTTGTCACCTATCCACAGATTAGGTGATAAATATCTGATCACTGGGGTCTGACTCCTGGGATTTCCACCATTGACTAGAATGGGGTCCTGAGGAGATTGAGTGAAGGAAGGCTATCTTTCTCAGACCCACTGCCTCCGAATAAAGTGGTGCCATGCATGTGCAACCCTTTCTCCATTTAAACTCCTCCTCACTGCAATTAACCAGTGAAGAGTAATGGGGCATTTCGGATTCCCATTTTAGTGATTTTGGGGATTCCAGCGGCAAATCCCGAGAACACACATTTTAAAATAGCCTAGTGTTTATATATATATGTATCCCCCTCCATGTTTCCCTTGGTCACGCACCTCACCACCTTCTAACATAAACACCAGCAAGAACGTCAAAGTATTACTCCTATCACAGGATCAGAGGTGTTCTCATTTTTACAAGCAGGGACACGTGTACTCTGCTATCTTCTTTGCGCCGATATAACCTACAACACTGCCATATGGAGACCACATAGAGGTCCGACACCAGCTCAGGTCAGATCACATTACAGTGACTATAGCACTGATCCAGTATAGAAGTAGAATAACCCCTGAAATCAGGGACTCACTGGAGACGTCATATCTGATGAGTCGTTCTCCTCTCTCAAGAGTCGTTCTTTTTCCCTTTTCTTCTCCATCCGTTCCACACCGCCATGAGGACTTGTCCCGGCCACAACTCATCCCTGCAGAATTTACACAAAAATATCTTAAAATCCTCACTTTTCCAGCATCTCTTTACCTATCCCCACCTCTGTACAAACTTCCCAGGGGTGGGAGAGCGGGTACAAGCCATAACTAAGAGGCTTAGTATCCTAAGAGGTTGGAAGATGGGGAGAGAACTAACCCTCTGGAAATAATGTTACAACTATGGGCTGCTGCTCTCTCAATTATATTACCAGGTAGGTAGACAAGATCCTAGGTAGGTATGCAAATGGGCAAGACCCCAGGTAGCTAGATAGGCCCTATTTAAGTAGGTAGACCACCGCTGGATGAGTTGGTGGGCCAGCCACAGGTAGGTTGGTGGGTACCTAGCCACAGGTGGGTAGGTAAATAGCCCCCAGGTAGATAAGCAGACCCCAGTTAGGCAAGTTGACAGGCTAGAGTTAGGTTGGTGGACCTCAGTAAGGTAGGCTGTAGGTAGGTGTTGGTAAGTCCCAGTTAGTTAGGCTGTAGGTAGGTGGTTGCTCCTAGTTAGGTAAGCTGTAGGTAGGTAGGGTCCCCTTTATATAGGCTGCAAACAGGTAGGGACCCCCTTTAGGTAGTATGCAGGCAGTTAGGGCCTTCTTTTAGGTAGTATGCAGGCAGTTAGGGCCTCCTTTTAGGTAGTATGCAGGCAGTTAAGGCCTTTTTTTAGGTAGTATGTAGGCAGTTAGGGCCCCCATTTAGATAGTATACAGGCAGTTAGGGCTTTCCTTTAGGTAGTATGCAGTTAGGGCCTCCCTTAGGTAGTATACAGGCACTTAGGGCTTCCCTTTAGGTAGTATACAGACAGGGGCCTCCTTTAGGTAGTATACAGTTAGGGCCTTCTTAAGGTAGTATACAGGCAGTTAGGGCAACCTTTAGCTAGTGTGTCGGTAGTCAGAGCCCCCTTTAGCTAGTGTTCCGGTAGTCAGGGCCCCCTTTAGCTAGTGTGCAGGTAGTCAGGGCCCTCTTTAACTAGTGTACAGGCAGTCAGGGCCCCCTTTAGCTAGTGTACAGGCAGTCAGGGTCCCATTTAGCTAGTGTGCAGGTAGTCGGGGGCCCCCTTTAGCTAGTTTGTAGGTAGTCAGGGCCCCCTTTAGCTAGTTTGTAGGTAGTTAGGGCCCCCTTTAGCTAGTTTATAGCTAGTTAAGGCCCCCTCTAGCTAGTTTGTAGGTAGTTAAGGCCCCCTCTACCTAGATTGTAGGTAGTTAGGGCACCCTCTACCTAGTTTGTAGGTAGTTAGGACCCCCACTACCCAGTTTGTAGGTAGTTAGGGCCTTCTTCCGATAGTTAGAAAAAAAACAAAAAAAAAACAAATTACCTTTCTCCCACTCCTGGACGCTCCAGTCACCCCGCCAGCTTCTAGTGCAGCCCGGCATAGGCGGCGCGATGATGTGACATCATCGCACGGCCTATGTCACCACTAGAGGCCGGTGCCTGGTAGGCCTAGCACCTTAGGCCTACCAGGGTGAACAGCGGAGTGGAGCGCTAGTGGCGCTCTGCTGACACCACACAGCCCCTGGAATCGAGGACATTAGTCCCCGACTCCCAGGCCCTGTCTCTGAATGCTCGGAACACAAGGCCCGGGCGTTCATAGACAAGATGCGATGGCCGGGCCACAGGGAGTGGCAGCATTGCCTGCGGGGCCCACAGGACCTCGGCACCCACCGGGGGATCCATCGACTCCCCGATGGGCCAGTCCGGGGCTGACAGCGCTGCTTTGTTTTATTACACAGATTAGGGTTTTAACCTAATCTACTCTTGGATGAGCAATCAGACATTTATCACATCCTGTGGAATATAGAAAATGTGGGAATATTCCTTTAGCGCAATTTTATTATACTCATGGAGTGCTGATTTTGCTGTAGGCAAATGACTCCTTTCATTATAATCTTTACTCCTCTCCTGCCAATGAAACCAAGGTGTAATGAACAAACATGGGCTATTATGGGACAGTATGAATGCTCAGTGGTTAGCACTGTTGCCTTTCAGTTCTGGGATCCTGGGTACAAGTCCCACCAAGCATGATATTTTCCATGTACGTATGTTCTCTATGTGTTTGTGTGGGTTTCCTCTGGGTATTCCAGTTTTCCCCACACTCCAAAAACACACTAATAGGTTAGACTGGAATTTAGATTGTGAGCCCCAATGGGACAGGGACTAATATAAACGAGGACAATATTTGTACAGTGCTGTGATATATAACAGCACTATCCAAATGAATGTAATACATAATAAATTGATGACCAATAACACAACAATACGATTGTGACAATGGATAATATATACAAGTACTGATTGTTAGTATATTTTATCTCTTTAGCATAATATAGACAAATTTCAACAATCTAGACAATTAATCCACCAGAAACAAGTGTTTTTAATTTAATTTTGTAATTCATTTAGGATATATTGGAGTCTTTGTCACTGTATTCCACCAGGGACAAGTATTTTTTTGCTGTTTTTTTTCATTTGTTTAATTCTGTAATTCATTTAGATATATATTGAAGTCTTTGTAACTGTAATCCACCAGGAACTGACATTAAATGAAATATTTCTAATCCACTAGGAACAAGTATATTAACGTTTGTAATCCAGTAGGAATATGTTAAAGTCTGTGTAACACTATTGCAAAGTGGCATTTGCCACAAACATTAGGATATTGGTGCATGTGCATGCCACTCTGTGTTTTAATATGGGATAGATAACAATAGGCAGAAGATGGTGCCATATAATATCATAGAGATTATTGTAGTAGTAATTTCAGGTTGCTGAGTCACAGTGGTAGGCAGTAGCCCCATAAGGAAAAACCAGCGCTGGCAAATCAGTAGTTAGGAGAAAGACAGGCTATAAAAGCCTGCCATTTTTGGGCCAGTTAGTCCACTCAGTTAGGGCATGTGCCAACAGCAAAAGTTTTCAGCCAGATTTACAGATGGTTTTCAGTTTTGAAAGTTGGGTGGTAACCTTTTACATGGACCTTAATGGAAAATCCGTGCAGCAGTCCCTAGTGCACGGATTTTCCGCCGGACGCTGGCGGTCCAAAAAACATAAAACATGTTCATTCTTCCATCTGGTTTCCGGGGCGGAACATGAACATGTCACTGCAAAGGGCTTGAATTTGCAAACCGCTGAGAAAGGCCACCCCCCTTCATGCCAAAAACAGACCAAATAATGGTCGACATTTCCAGACTGGTACTTGGTCTCTTCCATGTAAACAGCCCTTTAGTATTGTTGGTAAGAGAGGTTCCTGTTGATCACTGTTTTAGCACAAGGGGCCATCCGCACACTAGCCGGCGGTGGACTAGGCACACTACCAACCCAGGGTACACTTACAGAAGAAGAAAGATAGAGCACATAGAGGAAGATAGTAAGGTACAGTGCAAGGAAGCAGCTAAAAGATAGAGAGAGAAAGAGGGAGGAGTACTGGGAGAAGTAAGGATTGTGACACGTGCTACAAACCTGGCGGTGGTAGGGCCAAAGAGGGCCATGGAGGCTTGGCCCAAGAAGGCTGGGGAATGCACATCATGCCCAGTTAAGCCTGCAGAGTAACTGGAGGTGTCAATCCAGTTACAGGATGGAGTTGGAGAAAATCCTTCTGGAAAGAGACAAAGTATCACAGTAGCTGAAGAGAGTGGGAGAGTGGTGAACTATCATTAAATGCACCCACACCTGTGCTATACCAGTGTTGAAGGTAGAAAAGTAAAATGTCTTATGGGAATTATTACTATGAGTAAAGCTTGCAAGACCCCAAGCTAAAATTCTCTGTGGGTTTTTCTTGTACCGGTGCACTAAATCTCCCAGCCATCCCACACTAGTGGGCCTGACAGCCAGACACACCCGCTACCTAGGTGTATCTACCAGCTTGACGCCTAGGGCCTGCACCTATCACCATCTTCTCATCCTGTGTGCACTTTATAGGTTATCCCTGCCTTGTTCCCTTGTATGCTTCTACACTAGAGATATCACTTACATCTGACTTCAAGCCTCAAATATGCAGTAAGATAAAATGGGGCACATAGATCAGCACTTGGCTTTCTTATCTTCATACATTCAGCCACACTTACTGAGGTTCGACTCCACTTTAAGGATCATATTAAAAGTTAGGTTTTAGACACAGATTTTTGATTATACTTTTGCTTCAACTCCATCATTGCATCATTTGTGGCCATGCTGCTAAGGAATTGTGGGCACATTTATCTTGATATAGTTTAATCTGTATACTGATGCACTGTGTTCTAACCCACAAGCACTGCTTTTAGAGAAAACCTCTGTAATATGACTTTTGATGGAACACTTCCCAATTTATACAGTTCCAGTCACAATTTGTGAAAAAAGTTCCATAGGAATAAACAGCAGAATAGGGCTGTAACAAGCTTTTGGTGACCGCATGGCATGGTTCCGTAATATGGTCGAGTGCATGAAGCCCTAGGCTGCAATATTGTTAATGACTCACTATACTAATTATTTGATATTGCTGCCAGCATAGCTAAAAATGACATGCTGTTTAGATTGGAAGCACATTAATTGAAATGAACCTCTCATCCTTTAGTTCAACTCATTTCTCTTACTTCTGC
>JAODAL010020697.1:0-68793 GCA_025379985.1 Phyllomedusa bahiana | reverse complement strand
AAAAAATCTATGCATACATGGGTTTTCATACAAGTTGGGTTCTGCTGTATTTTATTTGTGTTGGATAGTTTGCTTTTTGCACTGCAGACGGTTGGCAACAGTTTCGATTTCATTTGTGTTTGGATGTGCTGGCTGATATTTGTATATTTTATGTAGTGCAATTTGAGTAGTGGCTGTTTCCATCTTAGCTGTGCACTCTTCTCATTTTCACTGAGGTCTTTTAATCAATGTGAATAGAGTCGGTTTCCCTGAGTGTTTGGAGGCTTTTGCCCAATTGTGGGATGAATATATAGGGAACCACTTGATGAGGCTACCTTAACAAGTTGGGAGGGTATACACAAATTGATCAAATTATGCACTAAAAACCTCAGTTTTATAAATGTAGAAAGGATAGCAGTAATGCAGTTTAAAGTGTTCACAGGCTCAATGTTTGTATGGGTTTTAGTGCCTGCTGGGTGATGCTGTATTTTCTGGGCTGGAGACCTTGCTTTAGGCATTGCAGCCACACCGGCCTGCACCAATGTCTGTGGTTCCCCTGTATTTGGAGGTGCAGGCCATTTATTTGTCTTTTTTGCACAGTAATGAAGAAAACTGACATCCTTCCCTATTATTATTATTATTATTATTTATTTTAGAGCGCCATTGGTTCCAGGGCGCTGTACATTAAAGAGGGTTACAAACATAACATAAGTCGAACAAGTCAATGCTGACAGTATGTGACAATCAACTGACACAGTGGGAAAGAGAACCCTGCCCGCGAAGGCTAACAATCTACAATTGTGCACGTGTCTGTCAATAAAACTTACGGTATGTCTGTGATCTCCCCTCCCTATCCCCTTCTTCCCTCTCCCCATCTCTCATCATAGTCAGAAGAAAATGGGAAACCATCAGAAATTCTATTTACACATTACGGATGATCTATTCCTGTAGTACAATAAATTGGCACTAAAGAAGATGAAAACATAAGAATTATGCTGAATATATCACTAGGCCCAATGATGATATCAAAGTACTGAAAAAGAAAGAGACTGATGTCCTGTAAAATGTGGCAGATGAGGAACCTGGGGCGACATGTATGAATTTGAATGCGTACTTTTTTTTTCTTGGCGCCGACACTCCAGTTCTAAATAGATATAGAAGAGTGTAGAATACGCCCAGTAAAAAAGATTTTGGCGCATTTCATAGAGCTTTTTTGCGCCAAACTCTTAGGGGCATAGAGTGTAAATGCCCCCAAACTTGCGCATTAAGGGCTCTATTTAATGCGGCAAAAATCTGTCGTATTCTACACTCTCAGAATCTCATAATCCGAGCATTGAAACATTAAGAGGGCGACATGTAGAAATTCGAATGCGTAAATTTTTTTTTTACTTGGCGCCGACACCACAATTCTAAAAAAGATATAGAAGAGTGTAAATACGACAGATTTTTGCCGCATTACATAGAGCTTAATGCGCAAAGTTTGGCGCATTACACCCCTATGCCCATAAACAAAGTTTGGCGCATTAAGCTCTATGTAATGCGCCAAAAATCTTCATACTGTCGTAATTCTACACTCTTCTATATCTATTAAACTGCAGTGTCGGGGCCAGGTAAAAAAAAAAAGTACGCATTCGAATTAATAAAATGTCGCCCCTGGTGTTTTAATGCCTTTATGATCCTACCAAAAACATTCCCTCATAACAGACTCCCATCTCATGCCTGTTCTTCTCTACCTCACATCCACAGAAGTCTCCCAGCACACTTGCTTTTAACACCAACATTGTAGTCCAACCTTTATACTGTATTATCTATATAAACACTTTCTCACGGCTTACCCACAACCAACGACAATGGAACAAACACCGGGCTGACATCCCCTTATCTAACGCACAGGTGTCCCAAAAACAAGGCCCGCGGGCCCACATCCGGCCGCGGCCTTGTGTTTTTCCGGCCCGCGATCTTTCCCCGACTCCGCACGGCTATTTTACCACAGCCGCGCGGAGTCAGTCAGCTAGTACAGGGAGAAGGCAGGGGGGATCGTTTCCCTCCCACCTTCTCCCCTTTTTATGTACTGTGCTTTGTGACGCTGTAAAATATGGGTCGCAGGGGGCGTGACGCGCCGCTTTAAATCACGCCCCCTGTGACGCTGGGTCTCCTCGGCGGCAGCCTCTGCCGCCGAGATCTCTGGGAGCTGCGTGCGGGCGAAACGGCGTGACGTCACGCCGCTTACACCATAACACAGCTCCCGAAGCGGACCGGGCCGCGCTGCACGGAAAGCGAAGGTAAGTAGGGGAGGCATCTGCCTGGCTACTGGGGGGGCTATTTGGGGGGACTGCCTGGCTATGGGGGAATCTGCCTGGCTACTGGGGAGGCTATGGGAGCATCTGCCTGGTTACTGGGGGGGTATGGGATCATGTGCCTGGCTACTGGGGAGGCTATGGGAGCATCTGCCTGGCTACTGGGGAGGCTATGAGCATCTGCCTGGCTACTGGGGGGCTAATGGGGGCATCAGCCTGGCTACTTGGAGGGCTATGGGGGCATCTGCCTGGCTACTGGGAGGCTATGGGGGCATCTGCTGGCTACTGGGGGGCTATGGGGCATCTGCCTGGCTACTGGGGGGCTATGGGAGCATCTGCCTGGCTACTGGGGAGGCTATGGGAGCATCTGCCGGCTACTGGGGAGGCTATGGGAGCAATCTGCCTGGCTACGGGGGAGGCTAGGGGAGCATCTGCCTGGCTACTGTGGGGCTATGGGGGCATCTGCCTGGCTACTGGGGGGCTATGGGGCATCTGCCTGGCTACTGGGGGGGCGATGGGGGCATCTGCCTGGCTAGGGGAGGACTATGGGGCATCTGCCTGGCTACTTGGGACTATGGGGGCATCTGCCTGGCTACCTGGAGGACTATATGGGGCATCTACAGGGGGGCTATATGGGACATCTATCAGTCTACAGGGGGCTATGTGGGGCAACTAACAGTCTACAGGGGGCTATGTGGGACATCTCCCTGTCTACAGGGAGGCTATGTGGGGCATCTCCCTTTCTATATGGGGCATATTACTGGCTGCAGAGGGCATATTACTACCTGGATAAAGGGGAAAAATACCTATCTACATACATGGGCAGATATATCTGTCATCTAAAGGGGGGCTTTATATCCACTTATCTACCTAAAAAGTAGTTCTAAAAATTAAATGTCGGCCCCTTTAAGGCCCTTTAAGGTACGTCGTGAGGCTGATGTGGCCCCCAGCGAAAACGAGTTTGACACCCCTGATCTAACGTGTTATACCCTTCAGCGCTGTATCTGTGGATGGATTTCCTAGAGTTTGCATTCATTTGCAGCTTCTTGCTGATTATTTGTTCTTACATATTGAACAAAAAATTATTTCCAATGATTTTGACGTTTGCTTTGTTTTTCCTGTATCATTATAACATCACGTTTTATTACCTAGCTTGGTATTAGGAGATGAGCATAAAGTATCGTTTTTTGCTCCTGTATTCCTAAGCCAGAACTCTGAGTTTTGAAGAGTCATAGCTTTAACAAAGACTCTATTAACCCTGTAACTCTTCATAATGGCTTCATAATCTGTGTTTGAGCCTCTTTATGTCATCATTTGTGTCACGGTTCGCGCTGCAGGCTTGGACCGCGGATGTTCCAGTGTCTCTGCTATGCCCCTGGCCCGCACCTGCTCGCTGCTGTCACGCTCTATTCCACGGTCCTCATGGGCATAGCCATGTCTCTGTTGTGTCCTCTGTCCCCTGCACCTGCTGCTGCGGACCTGTCTCCATGCAGGCCACAGTTCTTGCTGTGTTCCATATTTTTGTGTACTCACCTGACCCCATTCCTGTCTGTGTCTGCACGTGCTCCCTAAGGGATGTGCATGCCCACTGGTCTGGATTTAAAAGGGGACATGTCCCAATTACCTTTTTCAATACCACGACATCCTGGGATATAAGGAACTTCCTGCCTCTATTCCTGGTCAGTCCATTAAAGTCCATCTGAGCTCCTGACCTCTGCTGCTGGTTACTGCTGTTCCTGTTCCTCAGTTAACCCCTGTGTTACTTGCAGTTAATCTCTGAGTTACATGCATGTCTACTACTGCTGTTCCTGCCGTTGCACCTGTCTATTACTGGCTGCATGCATTACCATTACTTCCTGCTGTTTCCTGACGCTGTACGTTACCTGCCTGGAACTCTATTACCTGCCTACAGCAAACCCGGGGGACCCCCCCCTCTGTACACCATTCCTTGCCTTACTTCACTGTCACTTTGAGTACCTTTCCATCTCACTACGGGCTCAAGGACTCACCAAGCACCCAGCGTCCACAGTGTCAGTGCATAGTGACACCGCTAGTCGTTACAGAATAAACTGATCTTGTTCACTTCGTTACAGATTGAACTGAGCATGGATTCCGCCGAGGTGACTCTGCCTGACATCCAGCACTTGGCAGCCATTGTATTCCATCCTGGCATCTGTCTGAAACAACTTTTTGCTGAAGCTACAGTCCGTTACTGCACGTCTGGATCAAGAACCACCTTCACCTATAGTAGCTCTGCCTCCAGCTACCATTGTCAGTCCCAGTCCAGAACATCTGTACCCGCTGGCTCATGGTTCGCCCAGAGTGTCTGTACCCGCTGGCTCATGGTTCACCCAAGCGTCTGAACCTGCTGGCTCATGGTTCACCCAAGCGTCTGAACCTGCTGGCTCATGGTTCACCCAGAGCTTCTGCACCCGCTGGCTCATGGTTCGCCCAGAGCTTCTGCACCCGCTGGCTCATGTTTCGCCAACAGCGTCTGTACCGTCTGGCTCATGGTTCTGCCCAGAGCTTCTGTTTACCACCTAGTCCAAGAAGTTTTCCGGGACTGTCTATTCATCCCCTCTGTAGACTGTTCTTGGGAATCCGAAGAGGAAGTGGTTGCCGTATGTTGTTTTTGGGCACTTGGCTGGCCCGGAGGGGGAGGGGTTTTAATGGGGGGGTACTGTCCGGTTTTACGCGTCCCTTCTTGGTCCGTGGACATGCTCGTTTCTCTGCTATGCCACTGGCCCGCACCTGCTCGCTGCTGTCAGGCTCTATGCCGCATCCTCACGGGGGATACCGGTCTCTGCGTTTTCCCTGCCCCCGTACATTACTGCACCTGTCTCCATGCAGGCCTCGGTCCCTGCTGTGTTCCATGTTTCTGTGTAATCATCTGGCCGCGTTCCTGTCTGTGTCTGCACGTGTTCCCTAGGGGGCACATTCGCCAACTGGTCTGAATTTAAAGGGACAGTGTCCCAATTATCTGTCCAATAACCTACAATCTTTGGGATTTAAGGAACTTCCTACCTCTGTTTCTGGTCAGTTCTTTAATGTCCATCTGAGCTCCTGACCTTTGCTGCTGGTTACTGCTGTTCCTGTTCATCAGTTAACCCCAGAGTTACCTGCATATCTAGTACTGCTGTTCGGCCATTGCAAAAGTCTATTAATGGCTTTGTGTGTTACTTCCTGCTGTTTCCTGTCACTGTACCAGTCCATTACCTGCCTGGGACTCTGTCACATAGTTAGTATGGTTGAAAAAAGACACACATCCACCAAGTTCAACCAAGGGGGGGAAAATGTGGGTGAAATGAAGGAGAAAAGGAGTTTTTTAAGCCTAGTTTCCTCTACTGATGAAAGCTTTGAAACCCATAAGGCAAGAACCAATCTGCTGTGGGGGTTTAACTCAATGGCAGTACAAACACACCATCCACCAACCATACGTTTTAAAGTCTCTTAGCGTTTGTTTAGCCACAGATTTCACAGGAAAACAAAAACACATACGGGCTTAACGTCAGCCCCAAACAAAACAAAATACACAGTCCGTGTGGACAATTCACAGTCTCAGGAAGCACAGCAGTTCCTGGGTGCGTTCCCCACCCAGATCAGGGAAATGTGGTATACAGTAGGCTGGAGCACAGACTTTCCACCTCTTGTCCCAGTCAGGCAAACTCTCTGACTGAGAACCACCACCCCCATCCTCCAAACTTCCTGCCTTAAGTAGGCCTCAAAACCTGGCCTGGATACATGGGAGCAGCCCTCCCACCCTACTCTTTGGACTTCTCCAGTAAAAGCCTGACCCAGATCCACTGCTATTCCTGCAGTCATACTATTGGAACCAAAACAAATGTCAGTACCACACCGATACTGATGTACAGCTAGCAGACTAAATAAGTTCAAATCTTCTAACCTTGCCTCATAACTAAGATGTTCCATTCCCCTTATAAGTTTGGTTGCTCGTCTTTTCACTCTCTCTAGATCCATTACATCTTTTCTATAAACTGGAGAAAAGAACTGAACAGCATATTCCAAGTGAGGCTGCACCAATGCTTTATACAGCAGTAATATTACATCCTTGTCCCGCGAGTCCATGCCTCTTTTAATACACACGAATATCTTGCTTGCCTTAAAGGCAGCTGATTGACACTGCATGCTGTTCTGTAGTCTATGATCTACAAAAAAAGCCCAGATCTTTCACCACAAGTGACTTTCCCAGTTTTTCCCCACTAGGACATATGATGTCTGCAGATTATTAGTACCAAGATGCCGAACTTTATTTATCCACACTGCACCTCATTTGCCAAGTGGATTCCCAAGCACTCAGTGTGTCCAGGTCTGCTTGCACTTTATGGACATCTTCCATTGATTGCACTATACTACATAGCTTGGTGTCATCTGTAAAAATAGAAACCGTTTTATTGATCCCCTCCCTTATATCATTAATAAGTACATAAAACAAAAGAGGACCCAATACTGAGCCCTGTGGATCACCACTCATAACCGGGGACCACTCAGAGTAGGAGTCATTCACCATCAGGTCTGACAACTTCTGTCCTTAGTAAAACCATGCTGCAATCACTTGTAATGTCATGTTCCCACCCCCTTTTTCCCTGTTAATAGTCCCTTATGACCCCCTAAAACTTTTTTTCCCCCCACTTTAATGTTAAAATTACTTCCGGGGCAAGTTTTTGGGCCTTTTTAAAGGAATGGGAACTACATTTCCCCTTGCCCAGTTTTCCCTGCACTTTTCCAGCCCACCAGAGAATCTCTAAAATCAAAATACAGGGGCACACATAACCAGCTGAGCTCTTTAAGAACCCTTGGAGGGTAACCCTTTTGGGCCCGGGAAAGTCTTTTTCCCAAAATTAAATTTTTATTTAACTTGGTTTTTTCCCCCAAATTTCTACCCCCCTGAAAAAATTTTTTTAAAATAGCAGATAATGTATTAACAGTACTGGCACCGTTTAAACCTTTGCACTTACCCCTGCCCCAAATTTTGACACCACCAAACATCCGCACGGGAGCCCCCCCACATCCACCCTACTTTCCCTCGTTGGGTGTAAAACAGAGCTGGACAACCTATTTAGTACCCCCCTTTCCCCCTTGGTCCCCATTGCCCGGGCTCCCCATTTTTTGTTTTTTAAAGGTCCAAACATTTTCTGATTTTGGATTTTGGCTTTTAAAATATTTCTAAAAAATTTTTTTGGGGTTTGCCCTTTACTAAATCTTGGCCACCTGCCTTTCATTTTTGTTTTTTTAAAAGGCTAAATTTTGATCCCCCTTTTTTACAATTTTTATTAACCCCTTTTGAAATTTTTAAAAAAGGCAAATGCTAAACCCCTCTACCTTTTTTAAAAGTCCCCTTTTTTTATTATTTTATTCCCCTTTTTAAACAAAGGTAAAGGATTTATTTGGTTTATTTTTTTAATAAACCTATACTTGTTTAAACCATAGGAATACTTTTTTTGTCACTCAATGGAGGTGGCAGTGGCCCTAACGGGAAACCCCCCAGCCCCTGTCCCTGCCTACTTGGGGTGCTGCACTAGGGGGCAAACGGCAACGGGGCGACAGCCCCTGCGCTGCTAAAGTGCGGGGGGCCATGAAACCCAAGAATAGCCCAGACAGCCCCAGGTCAATAATCAAATAGGAACGCCAAAGCCAAAAATCAGAACCAGAGAAAAAAAAACGTAAACAACCCGAGGTGAAAACCAAACGAAGCGGGGCACAAAATCAGGAAAACAAGCCCGGAGCAGGAAAAACAAGCCAAGGTCGGGAATACTGGGTTAGCAAAACAACAAAACAAAGAACAAAAACAAAAGGGTAGCCAGGAAAAAACACGGGCGCAGCAGTCAGCTTTCAGGGATTTTTTAAAGGGGTTTCCGGGTTTACCGCCCCTGCACTGATTGGAGGGGCCCCCCCGGGCCCTTTCCATTGGCGGGGTGCACTCGCCCCCTGTCAGGAGTGGCTGGGCATCTGTCACATCATACTGTCAGCAAAATTTGTATCCAGGGGGGGAGCGCACATCACTTTTTGGGCAGCCTTTTCTGAAATTTTTAGCACACCCTTTACCCCTTCCCAGTACCCCCCCTTTTAGGGGGGGCCACTGGACCCTTCCCTGGCCCGGGGTTTTCCCAAAAACTCCCCCTCTAGGGCGAACGGGGAGAAGGGGGGCCCTAGAGGGGAGACACAGTCTGAATTTACCTCTTACAAGAAAACGCCCGGGAAACCCCCGTTTATGTATACAGAGAAAAAGGGGGAAATTTTAAACCGAAAAGGGCCAAACCGGGGTTTTTAACCACCTCCTAAAACCCAATCCCAAAACTTTTAAATTTTTCCCAGGGGGAAAGGGGAAATAGTTCACCAGGAGGACGATTTCCCGGGAACCTTAGCCCAGCATCGACTTCACAAAGATCCCAAACATGGGTCTTCAACGCGGGGCACCCCCCGTTTCCCCAGAAAGAAAAATTACCCCTGCAAAACAGTATTGCCCACGGGGAAAGGGAAGAATCGGGTCAACAAAAACCCCCTTGTCCCCACCTAAACAAATTTTCCCTAAAATTCCAGTCAAAAAATTTTATGTTTCAAAGCCAGGGCGGGCCCCAAAAACCCCAATCAGGGGGCCCAGCCCCCCATGCCCGAATAAAAATACATTTTTTCAATATTTTTGGATCCAAACCCCCAAACCCCAGCTAGGGGTACAATATTGGATTGCCCCCCGAGTTTTTTTGGAGGGAGCCCAAAAAGCCACTACCCCCCAGCAAGCCCAGATAGGGGGATCAACAAATGTGGGGCCCCGACTTTGGGCGAAAGAGGGCATCAACAAAATTAGAAGCGATCCAAATCCAAAAAACCAAACCCCCAAACCAAACAGCGACAAGTAGGAAATCAAAACGGGTTAGCCCAACTTATTAGATCCCCAATGGGGAAATTTAACCTGCTCTCCTAGGTGATCCTCCTGCGGGACCACCATGGGCGTTGGAGTTTTTCCGACCGGGGTCTTCCTTTTGGACATTCCCAATTCTGTTTTCCCCTTCTCTCACAGAAAAACACAACCCCGGGAGGGAAAACCGAGTAATCCAAACGGTCACAAGCCGCAGTAAACAGAAAAAGCCCCTACTGAAAGGGCTCCTCGGGTTTACGCCCGAAAACAAAGGGTTTTTGGGTGACCAGGGTTTGGGGAAACCACCGGGGGGGGCCCCCCTTTTCCTGCCCCCCCTTCCCCTAAAATTTCTGCCCCCCCCCCAAACCGGGCTAGTCCCAAAGGGCCAAAACTAAAGAAAACCAGGGGTGGGGTAACCCCCCAAAAAAACCCCTTCACATGGTCAGCTAACCCCTAAACCCAAAAACCTGCATCTAAAGAGCGGGCGTCGTTCCACCCGAGGAAACGCACCAGCAAACCAAAAATTCGGACAAAAACTCCTCCACTTTCTTCTAAACCCGGGCCCCCAAATTTGGTAAACTGAGCCCACCACAGCTTCCTAATTTTTCATTAAAGAGTACCCCAAAAGCGGCAAAAACCTTCCACAGAAGACAGTTCGGGTTTGAGTCATGCGGTAACGAAAATCCCCACCCCGGGGGGGGGACCCCTTCAGTAAGGCATAACAATTTCCACCCTTTTTTCCCTTTTTTTTCCCTGAGGAAAAGCGGGGGAGCCAAAAATACGGGGCGACAACCCCTCTAAATGCAACAAAAGGCCCCCCCTGTTACCTGAAAAACCTGTCAGGAAACTGGATAGGGGGGTTCCCCAGAGGGAAGGTAATGCAGGGCCCCCTCTAAATTGGGGGCCCCTGTTTTTTCAAAACCCCGGGCGCCAAAACCCCGGGACTACGGGTTAGCCCCTCCCATCTGCTCAAAACCAACCCGTCAGGGGGTCCATATTGAGGGAGAGCATTAACGGTTTGGGGGCCCTGTGATAATGCCACGTAAAAGGGAGGTGCATTGACCCTAACGGGAACCCCCACCCACTGTCCCCTATTTGACTGCTGCACTAGGGGGGGCAAAACCGGCAACGGGGCGACAGCCCCTGCGCTGTTAAAGTGCGGGGCCGTGAGAAGAAAAGAATAGTCAGGACAGTCCTTTTTCAATTTTTTCAAATAGGAACGCCAAAGCCCCCCAACCCAAAACCCAGGGGGGGGAAATAAAACGAAACAACCCGAGGTAAAAACCCAAAACAAAAGGGTGAAGCAAAAAAACAGGGGGAAAAACCCGGGAAATTTAAAGGAAACAACCCGAGGTCAGGTTACCGGGGTTTAAAAAACAACAAAACAAAGAAAAAAGAAACAAAAATTTGCCAAAATTTTATCACAGGCCCCCAGCAGCCCAAGCTTTCAGGGATTTAAAAATGGGGTTTCCCCTTGGTTTACCGCCCCTCCCCGCTGTTTTTGGAGGGGCCCAAACCAGGTCCCCCCCTTTTGGGGCTGGTGCACTCCCCCCCTTTGTAAAGGAGTGGCAGGGCGTCTGAAATCACAGAGCTGTCCCCACAATTTGTATCGGGGGAGGGAGCGCACATCAGCTTTGAAAGCCTGTCTGCAGTCTAAAGCACACCCTTAGCCCTGACAATTTTACTAAAAATTTTCTCCAGAGTAAAAATCTAAAGTTTTCCCTTTTTGGGCTTCTACATAAATTTTGATAATACTCCCCCATTATATGTCCGTAGGGGTGGCCCTCAAAAAAGGGGAAAAATTTTTTTTTGCCCCCCCCGCTCTGGGGTTTTTTTTTTTCCCAGTTTACACAAAAAAGGGAATTATATTGTGGGTCCCGTTTTTCCCAAAGTTTTTTCCAAAACCATTTGACTGCTTCAACAATTTTCGGGCTTTTTTAAAGAATTTAACTGATCCAACAGAGCATCACTTCTAATGGGATCTTCCACAAACTGTCCCGTAAAATTATCTTGTAACACTTGATTAAGGAACTTCCTCCCCTTTGCAGTTGAAACAGAACCGTAACCCCAGTCAATATCAGGATAATTGAAGTCACCCGTTATTACCACTGTACCCACCTTTGCTGTCCACTCCATTTGTTTATACAGCTGTTCTTCTATCTCCTCAGTGCTGTTCGGTGGTCTATAGATTACACCAAATTTTTTTTTTCTGCGTTAACCCCCCTTGTATTTCCACCCACAATGTTTCCACATCTTCACCATCTTCACCCGCATCTTTCACATTTGCCTTCATATCACTCCTTGCATACAGACACACTCCTCCTCCCTTCCCGTTTGCCCTGTCCTTCCTAAATAGATTAAAACTTCAAGGTTAACAGTTCAGCCATGTTTCAGCAACACCAACCACATCAATCTGCTCCTTTAGAAATAGTGCCTCAAGCTCCCCCATTTTGCTTGCTAGATTTCTGGCATTTGTGAATAAACATTTTAAGTTCCCTTCCGGTTTTACACTTTCCATTAAGGGTTTGGAATTATATCTAACACGTTCAATAGATGGCATGGAATCATACATTACCTGTTCAGTAGACATCATGGGATTAAACATTGCCCTTTCAAATGACGGCATGAAATTATACAGTACATCTCTCCTTTGGTAGATGACATGGGATTATACATTATACCTTTAGTAGACAGCATGGGATTATATATTACAAAATCAATAGATGGTATGAGATTAAATGAGATATTGTGGGTACAGGCAGTATTCCGGAGAACACAACCTTGGAGGTCCTTCCCTTCAGCTATACCCACTGGGACCTGTCACCTTTGTCATCACACGGTGTCCTTGTCCTGCACTACCATCTACACTTGTGGTGGCCCAGAGGAACCACGTTACCCAAGTGTTCTTTAAACATGTCTTTATTGAAGGCTTGAGCAGTTGACAAATAATATATAGAAGGAACTCAATAATCCAAAATAAAACTACATTGTCCACAAATGGACTTTAACAAAGTAAACAAAACAATCATGGATGTTGACACAGTAGTTAAAATAGGTAGAAAAAGGCAGCATCGCATGCTGTTGTAGAGAAATATGGCAAAACAGGTCAGGTCACCCAGTGTTCTATGGTGTCAGTCCTAATCATCCCAAAGATACGTAACAATTTGCTACTTTTTAAGACTTGAGCAGCTTGACCGTATGGAATACAAAAAAGTGCCCATCAAGCCAATCCAACTTGTGGGAGGGGCTTCTGGAAGCATGGGGTGAAATTTCTCCAGATCACCTCAGCAAATTCACAGCTAGAATGCCAAAGGTCTGCAATGCTGTAATTGCTGCAAAAGGAGCATTCTTTGATGAAAACAAAGTTTGAAGTAGAAAAATTATTACTTCAAATATAAATCATTATTTCTAACCTTGTCAATGTCAGAACTATATTTCTATTCATTTTGCAACTCATTTGATAAATAAAAGTATGAGTTTTCAGGGAAAACACAAAATTGTCTGGGTGACCCCAAACTTTTGAACGGTAGTGTATCTTACAGGAATACACTTATAGGAAAGCGAGTTGCTGTGGGGATGGGGTGTCACTTTGCATTCCTATATGGACACCCATTAGATAGGGAAGAAACACTCCCTCGCCCCCAGCCTAGTAGGTAGGTAGGTATATAGGTTTGGGAAAATTGAGGAA
Organism: Phyllomedusa bahiana; assembly: GCA_025379985.1. Lineage (NCBI taxonomy): Eukaryota > Metazoa > Chordata > Amphibia > Anura > Hylidae > Phyllomedusa > Phyllomedusa bahiana. Next base: position 55,955 of record JAODAL010020697.1, on the reverse strand, counting down.
TCTAACATTTTCACGTGATAAATTCTGCAGCGACAGTTTGTGGCCAGGAGAAGTCATCATGACAGTCAGGGCTGGATGGAGAAGAAAAAGAAAAGAGAACCACTCTACTCTCATCAGAGGAGACGTCACCTGTGAGTCACTGTATGTAACTGCAATATAATAACAATGTGTACTGCTGAGATGATGGACAGTATCTTTATGGAATACGTGTAAAATTAGTGACAGGAACATGCATTTTTTTTTCTCTGTAAACATACAAGTCGCAGTTCACTATGTGGTATAAAAAATGCTGTGTGAACCCAGCCCTACTGAGCAAAATGTAACGCAGAGGGCCCGGCTCCTGATTGCTAGACCCTGACAACGCCCCTGACAATGACATTTGTATGATATTCACCATGTTTAATCAATGTCTGTGGGGTTCTTTTATAAAAAATGACTACTGAGGAGTCTCACCAACAAAATAAATGAACTAGAATAATTTATTGCTGAAGAAAAATATGACATAGTGGGGATAACTGAGATATGGCTGGATGAGAGCTACGACTGGGCTGTTAACTAACAGGGTTACAGTCTATTTAGAAGAGATCGTAAAAATTGGAAGGGCCGAGGTGTATGTCTTTATGTAAAATGCTGTCTGAAGCCAACACTGCGGGAAGATATAGATGAAGGAAATGAAGATGTATAGTCATTATAGCTATAAATATGGGTAATAACAATAATAAATTATATTAGCAGTCTGCTTTAGGCCACCATATCCACCAACTGAACCCATGGAAGATGTACTCCTCAGACAAATAGATGAGGCAGCTAATCATAATGAGGTTGTAATTATGGGTAACTTCAACTACCCATACATAAATTGGGAAACTGAAGCCTGTGGCTCTCATAAAGGAATCAAGTTTTTGCCAATAACTAAAGATAGTTACCTTTCACAACTGGTGCAGGAACCAACTAGAGGAAAGGCCCTTCTGGACTTAATATTGACAGAGTAACAGAGGTTCAGGTTGGGGGGTACCTAGAAAATAGTGACCACAATATAATAAATTTCCATTCCTTCATGAGAGTATTTTGCTGAGGATCCACAAAAACATTGAATTTCAAGGTCTTAATGACAGAACAGATAATAAATGGGAGATCTTTAAAAACATCTTAAGCGCCCACTGTGAGAGGTACATACCTTATGGAACTAGAATGACTAGAAACAGGAAAAAACAATGTTGATCAACAGAGATGAAAAGGAAGGCAATAAACATAAAAGGCATTTAAGCTATTAAACAGGAGGGCAGTGAAGAGACAGTAAAAAGATATATGGAAAAAAATTAAATATGGAAAATAATGATAAAGGCAGCAAAGCTGGAGACAGAATGGAATACTGTCAAAGAGAGTAAAGCTAACCCCAAAATATTGTTTAACTATAAAAATAATAAAAAGCTTAAAACTGAAAATTTTGGCCCTTTGAAAAGCAGTGAGGGAGGTATTGTAGAGGGCGATGAGGAGAAAGCAAACCTATTAAACTATTCTTTCCCCATCATATTTACCAAGGAAAATGACATTCCTGTTGATAGACAGAGGGATGAGGTAAACTCCACCTTCAATGTTTCTCGTCTAGTGGTACCTCACTAGTAACAGAAATCTAGTCCAAGTGTGTATCATTAATCACTGGATTGCTGTTACTAGTGGGGTACCACAGGGGTCAGTATTGGTCCCTATTCACTTTAATATATTAATTAATGACCTTAAACAAAGATTGCATAATAGAATATCAGTCTATGCAGATGATACTAAGCTCTGTAAAGTAATCTACACAATAGAGGATAATATGTTATTACAAAGGGATCTGGAGTTGGAGTCCTTTGCAGAGAAGTGGCAGATGAGGTTTACCACAGATAAATGCAAGGTTATGCACATGGGGAGGAAAAATCCAGTCCATGATTACAAGTTAAATGGAAAAACGCTGGGTTAAAGTGACATGGAGAAGGACTTGGGAATTCTAGTACAAAATAAACTTAATTGTAGCAGCTAGTGTCAGACAGCAGCTGCCAAGGCAAATAGGTTTATGGGGTGAATTAAAAAGGAGCCTAGATGCATTCAATGAGATCATTATTCTCCCATTATACAAGTCACTGGTCAGACCACACATGGAATATTGTGTACAGTTTTGGGCACCAGTTCACGGGAAAGATATTGAAGAGCTTGAACAGGTTCAAAGGCGGGCAACAAAAATATTAAAAGGACTGGGTGGACTGCAATACCCAGAAAGATTAGCAAGATTAGGGTTATTTAGTTTAGAGAAACAAAGGTCAATATAGAGATCTTTCCTGATATCTATTTAGGCCAGGACTGTATCCAAAACAAGAGGGCATCCTCTACGTCCAGAATAAAAAAAGGTTTCTGCATAAACATACAGTATAAGGAGATTCTTTATTGTAAGAGCAGTGAGACTGTAAAACTCTCTGTCAGAGGAACTTGTCATGGTGAATTCATTCACAGAAATAAAAAAGGGTCTGCATGAATTTGCAAAATGCAAAAACATAACAAGTTATAGTATCTCGGATTCTGGAGAAGGGCTTGGATACATTTCTAGATGTAATAATATAACAAGTTATAGTGACTAGGATTCTCGAGAAGTGCCTGGATACATTTCTAGATGTAATAATATAACAATTTATAGTGACCAGGATTCTGGAGAGTGGTTGTTGATCCAGGGATTTATTCTGATTGCCAGATTGAAGTCGGGAAGGAATTTCTTCCCTAAAACAAGGACAATTGGCTTCTACCTTACGGGGGTTTGTTGCCTTCCTCTGGATCAACACTGTAGCACAGTAGCTGAACTGGGTGGATGTTTGTCTTTTTTTGGCCAAACTATGTAACAGAGCATATTTATAATAAGCTAAAAGAGACCTCAATATTTATACAGAAAAAAAATCACTTACACTGGATTATCTAATTTTATTGTACCAAATATTTCCATTTAGCCATAAAAGATATGGGATTACACATAGTTTATCCTGCTGTGCCTTCACACTATAAGAGACAAGGTGTAGTGGGTTTTTGTAAGGTGTGTAATGGCTTTAAGCTACCCATTGCAGTTATTGTTGATTGCAGTTATTGTTGACTCATGGCTGATGTATGCGGTGGATACATCTGTAGGGCATAATATACCAGGAACATATGACTAGCAACATGTCAGCATGACTCACTGTTTCGCTTCTTAATTGTAATGAAGTTACTGGATGCATTTTTTAGACAAACAGTCATGGGGTCCAAACTGTGATTTGGAAAGTGTTATAGGAACATTTTCTTCTACTTTAGTTTAGTGAGTTATTTTGACTTTGGACAGAGTAGATTTTTCACAGGTAGAAAATGAATCACCACTGCCATTTCTGGGCATGCACAAAGATACAGATTCACTTTAGGCTAGTGCTAAACTGTAGCATTTAGTCTCCCATGCATCACCGTAAATTTGCTGCATCAACACAACCAGAATTTTTCCCAATAGTAAACGAGACCGAGGATGACATTAAGACAGTTCGCCATTGTCATATAGCCCTTGCCTTAAAATTAATATATCAAATGCAAAGTCATCTTTCTTTTTTTGTACAAGGACACCTCTCACTATACCTATTTCAAGATGCGCACCTTCATCATATAAAGATTTTGCTGTGAACAAAATCTATATTTAAACATATATTATTTAAAAGATTATACACTTCAGACTGAAACTGGAATTATGTTGTTTCCCCATAGTGACAATTTATCACCCACTCACATGATAGACATCTTGGCTATCTCTGGCAGTCCTGTAGAGTTTGAATGTAGTGGCAGTGTGCGTATTCCAATAAACAGTTAATAATTGTCATTATGGGAAAACTTTAATGACTAATTTTATGTCAAAATGTGGTCTAAATGTTGTATTCTTTGATGGCTTCATGTGAACATTCTAACTACTTATTTTTATACAATAAAGTTATATTATTTTGGATAGAAGGGGTTGTCCAGGAGTATAAGATATATAATAAGTACTGTATTATTGCATACTATGAAGTTGTGATCAGCTTAGTGGGGACAGGAGTGCAGAGTAATTGGCAGATTTTCTCTTAGCTATACCACTGTCCAGTGCTGCAAGCCACAGTCAAACATACTTTTCATAGATGTTCACAGGGGCGTAACTACCGGGGTAGCAGACGTAGCAGCTACCACAGGGCCCAGGCTCTTAGGGGGGCCCGGGCCCCGGGGCAGGTGCTACCACATCTGCTACCCCAATCGTTCTGCTCCTGCGCCCGCTGCTCCTGGCCCGAGTGTTCAAAGGCAGAACTGCCCAGTATAAGAAGAGAGGAGCGCCTCTGGCACTCCGCTCTGCTGATCTGCTACCAAGCGCCGGCCCACAGTGCTGACGTGGGCAAAGCCATGACGTCATATCCAGCTGCCCACGCCGAGCCCTGAGACTGAGCGGGAGCTGAGCTGCGAGGGAGCGTGAGGCAGGTGAGTAAGGGATTTCTTATTTTCTTTTAACATTAAAGTAGCCTGCCTGGCTACCTACCTGACCCTGGCTACCTACCTGACCCTGGCTACCTACCTGACCCTGGCTACCTCCCAGACCCTGGCTACCTACCTGACCCTGCCTGGCTACCTACCAGACCCTGGCTACCTACCAGACCCTGCCTGGCTACCTACCTGACCCTGCCTGGCTACCTACCAGACCCTGGCTACCTATATGACCCCCTATAGCCCACCTGACCCTTCCTAGCTACCTATATTACCCCCTATAGCCTATCTGACCATGCCTGTCTATATGACCCCCTATAGCTTACCTGAACCCTGTCTGCCTGCATGACCCTCTATAGCCTACTTGAACCTGCCTGCCTATTTGACCCCCTATAGCCTACCTTAACCTTATCTGCCTACCTATATGGCCCCTATAGCCTACCTTAATGCCTGCCTGCCTAACTATATGGCCCTTGAGGCCTACTAAACCCTGTCTGCCTACCTATATGGCCCTTATAGTCTACCTTTATGCCTGCCTACCTATATGACCCTTATAGCCTACCTAAAGCCTGCCTGCCTACCTATATGGCCCCTATAGCCTACCTTAATTCCTGCCTACCTACCTGTATGGCCCTTCCCTGCCTAAAGCCTGCCAGCCTATGTGGAGCCCCCTATAGTCTATTTGCCTACCTATGTGGGCCCCACCTATAACCTATCTACCTATGTGGGCCCCACTTATAGCTTATCTACTTAGCTACCTGTGGTGCACCTACTGCCTACTTAGCTACCAGGGGCCTAGCAACAGACTACTTAGCTACCTGGGGGATGCCTGCCTAGGTCCAGCCTACCTACTTGGGGCCTATCTACAACCTACTTGTGGCCTGCCTACTTAGCTACCTGGGGCCTACCTACAGCCTACCTATCTACCTGGGGGCTGCCTACCTAACTGGAGCCTAACTACTGTCTACCTAGGGCCAATCTACTTACCTACCTGTAGCCAACCTGCCTAATTGAGACCTTAAAGGCCTACCAACCTATCTAATGGGAGTCTACCTGGTAACATGATTCTGAGGGGTACAGGCCTTAGCTGTAATACAATCTCCAGGGGGTGAATCCTCTGTTCCTCCCCTCTAGGAGACTGGGCCTCTAAGCTATGGCCTGTACCCACTCTCCCACCCATGGGAAGTTTGTACAGAGGTGGGGGCAGGGAGTGAGGTGATGGAAAAGTGAGGATTATAAGATATTTTTGTCTAAATCTGCAGGGATGAGTGGGAACTGGGAGAATTCATCATGGAGGTCTGGACCGGATGCAGAGCAAAAGGGAAAGTCAACGACTTGTCAGAGAAACGTCACCTGTGAGTCACAAGATGTAACTGCACTATAATCACTTATATGTCAGCAGAGTCTGTGTACACTGGTACCTACCACTATATGATCACTGTATGGTGGTAATATACAGTCTGTAGGGCACCTGTGTACACTGGTATATACCACTATATGATCACTATATGGTGGTAATATTGGTCTTTGTATACTGATGAGTAATAGTATAGGGGTATTATTCAGTCACTGTTTGGTGGTAATTTGTGGCCGTGTTCTTGTGGTATAATAAGGTCCATATGTAGTAACGTTATTGGTAATGTTGATCTGGGTATAGTGGGATTTGTCTGGTACCAGTATGATGGTGAAATCTGTGGTGAGGTGTTCAGTCCTTGTATTATCTAGTAATTGCATTACCTAAGAGGTCCTGGTAAATGGTCGGGGAGGTGGAGGGGGAGGCCCCATCCAAAAGTTCAGGCAGACCCGGGCAGACCACCTTTAACTTGGTCTGGCTGTTCTAACTGTTCGGCGCCAAAGTTTTGGCGTCAAAGAATAATTAATGTGTCTACTTCTACGAATGTGGTGCAACACATCCCCAGAATGCCCCAAAACTTTGGCGCGCTAAAGTTTGGAGTACACCTGTTCATACATCTATAGAACTGGTCTATTACAGCTTTTTGACGTCAGAATTCTGGCACAGCCCTGTTCATACATGTCACCCTTAGTGCATCAGTGTCACCATGTGCATCCCTCTGCCAGTACGAGGCCTCTTTAGGACCTATGTCAATACACATACCAACATCTACCAACATGGTGGCATTACTGGGTATCATGGCCCACCATCTTTTAGTACCTGGGATAAAACAGAACAAACACATATGCAGGTCACAATAGCGACAGATACACATATATTTATGACTTTGTACACTTGTCAAGGACACATCTTGTACCTGTGATAAAACAGAACAAACACATATGCAGTGCACAATAGTGAAAGATACACATATACAGATATATAGACATTTGTATATATTGTAAGAGGGCGCAAGGAACCGTCATTGACGGGAGATATGTGTCACCGCTATGCCTGGTATCAGTGAGGTAAAAACCAGTGTAGTGTGTGTCAGCAGCATAAGGAGATTGACATTTTTTGTATCCACTAGTATAACTGCTGGTAGCAGTTACTCCGGGATGGCTTTTTACCGGAGCGGCCAAAGAGCTGGGTGGGATGGCCGCTCCCACATTTCCAGGCCAGGTTTGTTGTCCATGTGATTCTGGTAAATCAGGTGAGCTGGGGGTTGTGGTGCTCAGTCTCACTGCAAGTTTGCTGTTGAGTAGAGGCCGTGTTTGTATGTCCTGAGGCAAACAGGAGACTCTCCAGAAGTGGTGCTGTTTCTTACAGATAGCAGGGCAAGTGAGAGCCCTGTGTGGGCAACAGCACTTATCATACTTTCTATACACTTTGGCTCTGCTAGAGACTCTGTGAGTATTTAGGTGCTGGCTGAAGTAAGCCTTATGTTGTGTTTGGTTTTCTTTTGCATTTAATGTGTAGCAAAAATAAAGAAGCACCTAATTTGCACCAACATTGCTGCTGACATTGGCCTTTGTGTTGATAACTAGGTCTGGGATTTCACATCACAGCATTCACCTGCCCCTCTGCAGAAAATTAGGATGGTTGACAGGGCAGTAAAAGTGAGTCTCTTTGCTATATGGGGCTTGGACCTCAGAAAGGTGACCTAGTAAAGTAAATCTTTTACTATTCTAAAGCAGTGTGGCTCTGCTAAGGTTGTAGAACAAAGTCAGATGACAGGTGGGGATGATCATTAGAGTCCTTAAACCTGGGGGAGGCTGCAGTTAGGTCTGATTTGGGGACTAAGGGAAATCCTATGTCCTGGTGCCAAAGTAGATAGCTATAGTTGTCCTTTAGTCCTATAGACAGCTCTGGAAACCTATAACTGAAGTGTTGCCTAGATTTGGGAGTCTGGGATGTAGACAGGTTGGCGTAGTCTTGGAACAGTGGGTTAGCTCAGTAGACCGAGAATGGGGTGGTAAAATCTAAAGTGGGGTCATTATAAGCAAGACTACCTTCTAGGTGTTGAAAGAGGAATTTGATGTAGGCCTTAGTAAGGTCTAGTGGCACCATTAGTGGGAGGCAGTTTACTGGGCAATAATTTAGTAGGAAGTCTATCTCTAGGTCAGAACCCTTAAAAGCAGAGTTTAATAATAAAAAAAAAGTAGTCACCAGCTACACAACTGGAACTGTGTAAAGTAAAATAGGCCAGGAAGGGACTCCTCTGAAGAGAGCAGGAACCTGAGACTAATTCAAATTGTTAAGTATTGTTAAGTTCTTCTTCACGTTCATCTAAAACAGTTAAGATAAGACGCCACCTAATGTGAATGGGGCAATGCTGGGTAAAACGAACCAAAAAATTTCATACTTACCTACCTGAGGCTTTTGTGTCTCAACTGACACCTGCAAACACCAAGATTACTATATCACTGTAATATTCACAAAAGTTGAGCAACCTCATCAGTTGTCTTCTTTTAAAGGGAACAATGTATGAGAAAAAGATCAAAACCAATGCTTCAAGTACATCACAGCTGTGGGCTCAGTTTTCAGTAGTGTAGTGATCAGTTTTTGATTGTGTTAATAAGTCTATAGTGTATAATACTGCCTATGGTAAATGCTATATGTTGAGACAATACAAAAAGAAAGTAAATTCTCTATCTGAAAAGAAAAGCAACAACTTATGTCAAATACTTCTGAGGATTGTTATATATACTAAGCTTCAAACAAGTGAAAAACACAAAATACACAATGTGAGTGTTCCCATTCTTCTGCCTATGAATTACGTCAAGATCTGCAAAAATGTAGAGTGTCTGTGAAATGCAGAGAGAAGTAAAAACATCAAGAGTATAGCACGTCAACAGAGTCAATGACCAACTGCATTGTTTGTGTAAACTGTAGACAGCTTGGGAATTTCTTCCCTTCCACTTTAATACAAAATAATTCCATCTCTAGCATAAGATGAGTTCACTTGCGCTTAGCGTGACATATGCCATGCAAAACTGTGAATGAGATCCAGCCATCTGCTACAATAGATGTACTCTCGGTGGAGGAAGTAGTACACAATGATCAGGCATATCCTTTTCTGAAATATAACAGTCTCTTGGCACTTCCAGTCCTGTTTAACATTTTACAGAATTTGAAGCAAATTCTGGCAAGAGCTGTCAAAATGCTGCAAGAAAGAGTCACAGTGTCAGCTTTGTATATAGATGTCACGGAGGAGTGGCGAAAGGTGAGAACGATCCGGGAAAGCCGACACAAGCACGTCCGCGGTCTAGAGCAGGTACTACGGCACGCATTATGACAGTACCACTCCTTTTAACCACCTCCTCCTCTTGTTGGGTCAAAATCTCTGGATGAGATCAGGAGTCAGCTGTTTGCATATCTTTGCGTTTTTGGACAGCAAAATCCACTATAAAGTGAAGGAATGGCCTGGGAGCTTTTTGTTTATTGCTGGAAAATAAAATGAAAAATACTCCATTGGTAGAATCGTAAAATAATTTTGCCTCTACTTCATATAAAGTTGGGGTTGATGAATAACTTTGTTAAAGCTTTTGATAAGGAAGGTGAGACTTTTCAGTTTCTCAGTTTGAGTGAAGCCGAGCTAAAGCAGGACATATTTGTTGAGCCTCTAATAAGGAAATGTTTGAAAGATCCGAATTTTGATGCTAAGCTAAAGAATCTTGAATTAGAAGCCTGGTCCCCTTTCAAAGCAATTGTTCATGGCTTTTTGGGTAACAGAAGACATGATGACTGTGTTTCCATATTCACTAATCTGCTGGAGAACTACAAGAACATGGGTTACTGTTGGTTTCTGTTGAGTTAGACTGATGAGACTCTACCTTACAAAAGTAAAGCATTCTCATCATATTGACTGTAAACTTTGTAAATACTTATATTAATATGCTTGAGGTGCTCCTTGGTTTGTTAGCATTTATACTTTAGTCAGTATGTAATATATAATTTCATGTATATGCCTAAATAAGCTTATAGCTGAAAGAAATGGTTAATGTATCATAATTGTCTTTGATAATTATAATTGCTGATAGAAAAAAATCTGATTTTACCACTGAATTCAGAAGCCCAAAATTAGTTAGATGCATCCATTCACAAACCAAATACAGAAAAAAGTTCAAAGTTGTAGACTAGTGTAATTAGTTTCTTTCTAAATTTTTCGATAAACAAATGGTTGAAAAAAAACACGTGGTGTACCCCCCTCTTTTTCAGAACCAGCAAAGGTGAAACTGGCTGCAGCAGCTTGATATTATCAGAATGGGAAGGTCATTGAATACTGATCCGTTCTTATCCTAAAAATACCAGTCAACAGCCGCCCCAGAAGCCACCCATCACAGTAGAGGGTCCACTTCTGATGGTTACCTGGCTCATCCCAGTACCCCTGGGGCATTGGGTGATGGGGTAATAGGGGGTTACTATCAGTCTTGGGTGACAAAAAACACTGCTGGCTGACAAGCCCCCGCTAGCTCAACCAATCAACTCTTTTCTGCATTTTTACTGTATTTTGAACTGTCCGCCTTTTCATTTGATTGGTCCATACTTCTCCATAGGTTATAATGGTTCACTGTCGCTCCTATTCTGATTGGCTGGTTTCTGCCAACCAATGAGAAGAGCTTACAGAATTTGAATTACTGTATTTCCCGGCAATTTTCAATATCCTAATTTCTGATGTAGTGCCGTTCTAGATTTTTGGAAAGTGATTTTATTTATGTATTTTTTAGTAGGTTTGAGCTCTTTTTCAGAGAATGTTTTACACCTAATAAGGCGATTTTTTTATTCATACTCCATGCCGCACGGACATCTTTAATGATTTCTCGCTGTTTTCCAGCCTGTCTCGAATCGGAATACATGTTAGGCGCAGTCCCGCACTGCGCCTAAGTCCCGCACTGCGCCCCACACACTGGCGAGGCGCGGTGAACTTTTCCCCGCATGTATGAGCACACCTCCTCGGACGGCGAATATTAGGCACAGTCTCGCACTGCGCCTCACACACTTGCGAGGTGCGGCGGACTTTACACGGCATGTATGAGCGCACTACGTTGGGCGGCGAATCTTAGGCGCAGTCCCGCACTTGTTGCCAGCAGTTTAGACATTGATGGCTGTGTGTTGAGTTATTTTGAATGCACACCAAAATTACACTGTTATACAAGCTGTACACTGATTACTTTACATTGTATCAAAGCGTCATATATTTAGTATTGGCCCATGAAAAGATTTACTACAATATTTGGAAAAATCAGAGTGGTGTACTCACTTTTGTGAGATTCTGTAACTTAAGGCATATTAACCCTGTTTCAAAAGCTATAACTGACCTAACAACTACGGTGACCTTGTATTTCAGAAATACTTTAAAGCTTATGTATGGACTATGGCCATTCTACTCCTATATACTCTGCTTAGCCAAAATATAATATGGTCTCGAGGCATCTGTCTGCAAACTAAATAGTCCATAAAACAAAGTGTATAAAGGTCTAGGTTCGGATTACATGCAAATAGCTGAGTGGAAATTCAGAACTGTAAATATTGGTGCCGGTGCTCAAAAAGAAATAAACATCCAAAGAAGGTTTCCAGCACCAACACAAACGAACATAAAAAAATCCAAAGTTTATTTTATCTGAATAAAACTCTGACATGGTTAGGCTTTGATCACGCGTTTATCTGAAGCATTTTGAGCTGATAAGGCAATAAGTCATAACCAAGAGCGTTATGGGCTCTACACTCTTCAGACAAATGATTGAAGCCTTTCCATGTCAGCGTTTGAATCAGATGAAATAAAGTTTGGGAAATTAATGTACTTTTTTTTTGGTGCTGGAAACTGTTTTCTACAACTACCTTTTCTAGGAAGTAAATATTTTAGTTTTTATTCAACATAAAAAATATGTACTACTGGTATTACTAAGCAGAAAAGAAAATTTGCACGAACTTCTAGTGACCACCAGGGGGTAGCAAAAGTACTCACTCAAGCATTTTTAAAATTTGTATGTCTTAAAGCAACACACAAAGAGACCAATTACATCATGTCATGTAAAGAATCATCCGGACAAATAAATTCAAAGTTTTTAAAGGAGAACATCTGTAGGGGAGGGGAAAAAGAAGAGTCCTAAATATAAAATATGTATATATATAATATATATATATATATATATATATATATATATATATATATATATATTTATATATATATATATATATATATATTTATATATATATTGCGCAATGTACGTTTGAAGCATTGTCTACTGTGGTAGTCCTCAGCAATCCACAGCCCAACACCAACTGCCAAACAAAAACCAACAGGAAACTCCTTTGGGGTACATGGGTACATTTACTGTGTACAGCAGCACCTTTCCCTGTAAATATGGTAAATAGATACTGCTAATTAGTGTTGCTCAAATAGATCCCTGTCCGGTTTGACTGAACTTATGAAAAAAATGTGGATTTGGGGTGTTACCCTAACTCTAAGTTGGGGTTAGGTTTTTTCCTTTTTAAACATTTTTAGAGGCTATAGGGGTATTTACATGTTGTTTTACAGAGCCATAGCCAGCTTCAGACTCACACTTTCTGGTTAGGATGTGGGTGGTTCTATAGCAGCAATTGACATATCAGCTCTGCAATTTCTAGAGGATCCTGTTGCAGTGAGATGAATGCAGGAGGTTCATAATCTATAGTACACAAAGCTACAGAGCTCTAAGGATTTGAACATATTCAATGGTCAGGTCATGTTGGGGGTACTGTGTCCCATCTCTTTATAGTGTTATGGTCTAGTGCCCGTCTATGACATCTGGTGAATGTATTTATTGAATGATCATACCCGCTGTTTAAGTGACATTTGACAGATGTGGTGCTCGGTGTCTGTATTCAGTGGAGCAGAACAGTACTGTGTCCTTGTCCAGTGCTATGGTCATGGTGTGAAAATGTAGCGTTCTATGGCTGCATAGATTGTTCTGCACAAGATACACACATATGTACCAGCCGACGGCAAAGCGTTCCTGGAAATAGTTTTCAAATATTGGCAAGCATGACTTGTTCTGCTCATGTCCTCTCCACTTGTGGAATGAAGCACAAGTGATGAAGTTTAGAGACAAATCTCTGTCTGCTATAAAAAAGTAAGTAATTCATTAGCAGAACCGATTCCAATACTGGCTGTTATTACTTAAACAGCATTTCCTATGGGTAAAATCTCAACAGAAATGTGAAACTTTCTATTACTGCGGATGTGTTAATCTGCTTTTAAAGCCACATATCTCCGAATGCCCAAACTGCCTAATTAATAGGAAGAAACCTAAACAACAGATTCTTCTCTTCTATTATCACAATGAAGAGTTTAAAGGGAACCTGTCTCACTGAAAGTGGCATAAGCTAGAGACAGACCCGCAATGTGTCACTTCTGCCCTACACAAGGCTTTAGAGAACGTGCATCTTAAACCTGGCAGTGCTCTGGAAGAGCCCCTGTTTTTATTTTCCCCCTTCCCAATCACCACTGATGGAAGTTTTTGCCTATTAGGCCCCCTTACCGGCTTATTTGCCGCGGATTGGGCGTTTTCCCGCCGGATTTGCGCTTCAATCGGCGCCAATCCGCGGGTCATTTCGGTAATCCCTGCTCTCATTGAGACAGTGGAAAACCCTCGCTCCTCCCCCCTCGGCAAAAAACCCCCGCGGTGGGGAAAAAATGAATGCCATTATTTTTTGGCGCGGGCGGCCCTAACAATCATTTGTTAGGGGCAGGAGCGGCGCCCCGCCGCGCTGGCCGCCCCGTAGCCCTGTATTCAAAAGGCGGTTTTGACTCATACTCCCCCATCCGTGGCAAAGCTTGACGGGCCTTACTGTGAATGTGGATGAAACTGTCAATAAGCGGCCAGTGGGCAGGGCAAGTGGCGGCTCATGGACAGGATGGGCTTATCTGTGGTAGCGCGGGCCATGCACTGCCAGATTCACAATGTAAGTTCTCTAAAACTGCTATAGGTTAGGGCATAAGTGACACACTGCTGGAATCAACTCATCTTTCACTACCATATTCTGCCTCAGTGAGGAACCTGACTGGTTCACCATAAATGTTTCTCACAATTTCCGAAGAACACTTTCAAATTGACATGTAATAATTGAAACATCATGTTCCCATCTCAGACATTTATGACATTGATTTGATATGTCAAAAATGTCTGATAGGTTCTTTCCCACCTATCCTGAAAACAGGCACAACAGAGAGAAAGTTGCACTTGCATGCCACTCTCCATTCATTTCTATGGGAGTTCCAAATACAGCCCAGTGATGAGCTTGGCTATACTCAGAACTCCCATTGAAATAAATGGAGAGTGCCATGCAACTGTGACCTGCTCTCCGTTCCTTATGGAGCCTTTTATCAAGATAGGTGTGGGTAACAGAGGTGGGACATGCACCTATCAGACATTTATGGCATAATCCTTCAGTAGGCATGACAGGGTAGTGTTCTATTTTTACGAATCTTTTTAATGTTTTTCTAATACGTTTTGACATTTTTCTATATGGTGCTGGACTTTTTCATAAAAAGACTTTGTTGATTCGGCCCAGCTATCCTCTGGGCATCTCCAAGCACCACAAAAGGACTACACGCAGTGTTTCTCTGCATATGGTCGTTTAATATCCAGGAGGTGGTGAGCAAAGAGTTTGCTGTGTTGCTTTACTCGGATAATCTATCAGTAAGTCATATATGTCTCAGATGGGAACATTTCTTTTCAATAAGAAAAGTCACCAAGACAGGTTCCCTGAATTAAGGAATTATTAATGCCACTTAATGGCCCCTTAAATGGGTGTTCTCACCCTACTATTTCAAAGAGCCTACGCCCAAGGGGATGTTCACACAATGTTTTTGGATACGTTTTCGATCTGAAAAACGTATCCAAAAGTGCTGCGTAAAATGCATCCAGAAAGGCAGCAGAAAGGCAGCCTGTAGTTGTAAATAGAATGCCTGTTGCGTCAAATGGATCAAGAATCGACATGTCAATTCTTTGAACGGATCTGAAAGACGCATGTGAAGCATGTATTGTCTGAACACCGATGCGTATTTTACATTGAAAGTAATGTAAATCACACTGCACACTTAGATGCATGTTTGGATCAGTTTAGGGTCCGAAATGTGGATCTAAACATGCATCTAAAAACGTATCCAAAAACACCGTGTGAACATACCCTTATGCTCACACTTCCTGGTTAGGCTGTGGGAGGGTCTACAGCAGTGATTGACATATCAGCTGTGCTATCCCTAATTGAGTTGTTAAAGAGTTATTGATAACAGAAGGGTTTACACAGTAGGGCAGAAGGCTGCAGAGTTCTAAAGGGTTCAAGGTTGTCAGTAACATAGTTAAACAAGATACTGTGCTGCTAATAAGACACAATGGACAGTGACTTCACCATTCTGACCAGGACAGCTAGAGGATAAGCGCAGAGAGAGATGGCCGGTAACCTTCGGAAGCTTGTGTACACAAGCAGGAGGTAAGAACTGCCCTATCTCTGAAAGTTAGCAAAGTCAGTACAGCAATGTATTTGGTAATAGTCTGTATTAACCTTTGCCTACATGTTTAAAGCTAATCAATGGGATAGGAATACCCCTTTAAGTCCAAATAAGGTAGCAAAAATAAATACACCCTGCTCCTTAAAGCCATTAGAAACAATGTGTCCTATTTGTAAGGGGATAAGTCTCGTCTCTAAGCTATCCTCTTTGGTGTAAAAGATTTGAAGTTAGGATACCATAGTGACTTTTTAGAAAGCTAACTTAAAGAGAACCTGTCCCCTAGATTATGTCCCCCTTGCTGAGGGCAGCACAAGCTAGTGTTAGACATGCTGTTCCCAGCGCTGTGTCCCTTATTCTGTAAGATGCTGCAGTTTTAGAGTATTTAGTGCTTAAATCTGCAGTTTTCAGCCACAAAAGAGTTATAAAAAGAGTCAGTTTTTTCATGCCACGCCCCACCTGAGGTAGCCCCCCCCACCTCAACTGATAAAACTTATTACTTTGGGAATTTGGTAGAAACATGTGAATAACTGTCAGTGGGTGGGGTTAGCCTTTGGTTGGGGCTAACCACCCGCTCATGAATAAGATTTGAGGAGTAAATGCTCTAAAACTGCAGCATCTTACAGAATAAGGGACACAGTGCTGGGAACAGCAGGTCTGACACTAGCTTGTGCTGCCCTCAGCAATGGGGTATAACCTATGTGACAGGTTCTCTTTAAGTAGCAAACTATCTAGGCCAGACTGGCACATGTGATAAGCTCAGTACAGTTCCCTGCTTTAGGTCCTGCCTATTAGCCAGAGCAGTAAACTACAAGACAGCATGTCTCCATCCCTGGATGCTCAGAGCGTGCAGTTCTTACATTTGCTATGCCTCTGCCACTTATCCTGCAAATAGTTTTCTCACTGTCAGATATAATTAATTTAGAATCAAGTCAAAAACATATTGTTCTCCAGCAATAAATCTATAGCCTTATGGCTTTGCCAATAGCTTTTCTGTAACAATTCTAATTTAATTCTATGTATTCTAACCCTTAGCCAGGATTGGAGGAAGGCAAATTTAGCATGGTAGAATAATACCTACACAAGTTTCAATAGCTACAAGGTGACTGAAGCAATACAAAGAAAAGCAAATGCCAGCTCACCTTTCAAATATTATTCTACATCAGATTGCACAGGCTCTCGTTCACCAACAAAGCAAATCCTTAAATGATCCGGTAAATAAAAATAAAACCTCTTTTAATAACCCAGCATATTTTAAAATGACATTCAATATTCATGATATGAGTAAGAGCTATGAGTAAGAATGGGGGTTAGGCTCGAAATGCGTAAGTTGTATTGTTTTTGTTGTTTTTTTTAACCATTGTTGATTCCTGAATATTGATTTTAAATAAACAGGATTAATAAAAATATTATTTTTTAAGGATATACTGGATCATGAGAGGTTGCTGGCTTTTTACCATTTGAATATATCCCTATGCTATACTCTTCATTCTCAGGATTTAAATGAAAGTCCACTTCGATTTCCTGGCATTATAACATACATCCTTTAACTATGTTGTTTTATGTTTTAGTTATCTTTCCAATTACAGTTGTTAAAAAATAAAATAAAACCAGTATATTTTTTAAAAAATATTTTTATAAAAAATTTATATAAATATAAAAAAAATTAAATACACAAAAATAACAATATTAATTTTTAAATATATATACAAATAAAAAAATGTTTTTTTTAAATTTAAAATTTTTTTATATATATATATATTTAAATTTGCGAAAGTTTTTGGCCCCCTTGAACTTTTAAAACCTTTTCCCACGTTTCAGGCTTCTGACAGAAGATGTAAAATTTTTTTTTTTTAGTGAAGATAAAAAAAAGGGGACACTTTTTACAATAATATATAGATTATTATTAAATTTTATGTTAAAAAATTTTAAAAAAATTGTTTTTATAATTAAAATGTGGTTTATTTTTATATATATATATATTTTTTTTTTTTATTTAGGCCCCTACTATTTGTATCAGATGTAAATTTTACAACTTAGTTTTTTGTGTCAATCACAATATTTATAGTTGAAATTTTACCCCACCCATTTACTGGGTTTACATTAAAGGGGGGAGACTGAAAAACTTTTTTGTAGAAGAACCAAACAAAAAAAAAGCCTAATTCTTCTTCAAGGATTGGCACAGAACAATGGCACATTTCCAAATAACTTGGGAAAAATGCTCCTGCAAGCAGTTGAATATGTGTCACCGATTTACATTTTCGCTTTTATGAATTCATTTTAAACAGTTTTTATTGTAACTTTTCACTCACTGCTGGGTAAACTTTCTCCTTCCTTTTAGGGGCTAAGGAATTAATCCACATGCATTATTTTCAAATAGGATAAAGTAAAAAAAGGTAAAAAATTATCTTCTTTTGAAGTAAATCTCCAGGCAAAAGTATACAGTATGTCACATTTCTCCATTGGCTAGGACTCATCTCCAACAGTCTTACTCACCAAGTGTCCCATGGGGTTCTTCCTGTCTGCAGCCCCCTCCATTGAAGTCTATGAAAGTAATGAAAAGAGTGGAAAATCACTAAAGTGACAAAATCCTAGCTATCCGGTTATTTTTCACACCCATAGTGGCCAGTGGTTAATTAAAGTACTAGTATTTCTTTTTATTACAATATAGAGTCCTTCCTGCCTAGTACCTCTGACCCTTCCTATGTGTCCCCTATATAAAAAAAAGATGGAAATAAACCGGAAAATACTAAGTTGATGTTATACTGCACACTGCCCACATCATAGTGTCATACCATACCTAAATAATGCCAGTACCTTCATGATGTGTTCATATAATTGAACCCTCTTTTATCAGTGCCAATCCAGTAGAACTATCCTTAATGCCTATATAATAGTGCTGGTTCAAGGAAGCATCTAATGGTGACTCTGCTTGTATATACAGTATACAATAGTGATGACCACAATGCCTTTTATTCATGTAAGGCACAGTACCCTGTTACAGTCTCCCGTGACTGTAGGATACTTCAGTTTGCGTCCAATAAATAAAGGTCTACTTGCTTAGTTTACTGTTTTGCTATTTGTTCTTTTTTTCTTTTTGTAGAGATTAGACATCTTATTTTAATGGTAATCTAATTCTAAGTACGTTCCTTCCTCATCATGTGTTGCTCAGCAGTCAGTTATAAAAGGTGGTGAGTGACTTCATGACATGTACCAGCAGCTTGTGGCTATATATGTGTAGTTTCATAAATTTAACTATTATGACAAATCAGTCCTTCAGGTCTACTTGTTAAATTGGAGGGACAGTTAGGACTCCAATCTGTAGGGTGACATATTTGGAAAACTCTTTAAAGGGGTTGTCTCACTACAAAGAATAGCTCTCCAAATGTAGGGAACACTAAATGAAATTTCCAAATATATTGCTTTGTTTATCTTTTGCTTTGTTCCTGGCTCTCTCTGGTTCCCCAAGTGACCGACCTGTGTACTTCTCTCCCCTGTTCTATCTGATAGCAGGGAGTGATGTCATCACACAGGTCTCAGCACAGAACTGCAGGCAGAATGAGAGCTTGTGTGCGGTCTGATCTTTCAGACAAAAGACAGTAATTTATTTAATCTAGACTAATAAACAGAGAAGTCTGAATACACTGAGCTCATATGCTAATTACAGACAGCATGACCAGGAAGTGACAGAGCAAAGCAGCATTGTTTCATTCATGCATCCTATGAAACTTTGAGATGAGACAACCCTTTTAAGTCTGCTTCATTGAGTTCTTGAAGTTCCATGAAAACCCAATCACCATGGTTAGCTCAAGATACATCCAGTGCTTTTAACAACATGCTCTTACATGTACATAGTATAAATTGGTTCTATATGCATAACTCACATACAAAGCTTCCACTCAGCCTGTAGTTATATGTAATGACTTTGGTGAAGCTTTTTTTAATAGGTTTCTTTGCAATGTACTTCCAATTGTCTCTTTATCTGTAACCATTGAAGTATGACTTGCTTAAATTCTCACCATCCTTCAAGCTGGAGATACATCTCACTGTTGCCAAGTTATATAACCTAATGATTTGCAGATGTTCACACACCCCTTTCCGAAGCTAGAACTGTGTCTTCCTTGCATATTTTTCTTGGCTTTGGCAGGTCAATTATCAACACTATATTCAGGCCACCAATAAATTTGCATTCAAATGAAAATTTCCCCTTAAAAAAAAGTGTATCAGGCATCTCTGGATAATTGTGTCAGCAAAATGTTTGTATGAATAGATCCATACTATACTGAGGGACTATAGCTTCCAGGAATTGGTATGGCCCTTGTTTAAAAATTAGTGTGATACATTTGGACAGAACTCTCCTGACAAGTCTGTTGTAGTAAATACTTGTAGCTCTGTGACAATTAATTAAAAAATGGGTGTTACCATTCATATTAACCTACACTGTCTGATGTGGTCAGTAAAGTTACATAGTTAGTATGGTTGAAAAAAGACACTTGTCCTTCAAGTAAACCCAAGGGTGGGGAAAATTTGAGTGAAGGGAGGAATATAAAGAAAGTAGTGTACAGTATCAGGCACCCATCATTTTACCAGTAGATGGTAACTTAATTAATTGGTTATCAAATGAAGTAATATATTTCCAAGAGGCATAAAGGAGGAATGGCACAATGTAGAGTCCTAAGAAAACAAGTGCAAGTTCTTATTTAAATAGCCATGACAGTGGAGGCAATAGCATCAATGTAGTTGTTCAACATTCATAACCCTCTTTTTATAATTACTTTATTAAAGAATGATAAAAGTAGTGTGGAAATCAGCTCAAATAGAGACTCTGGTAGTGGTAAAATAATAGTATTTGCTTTAACTATTAACAAAAATAGTTTAACTTCAGCAGACAAGAAAAATATATACAGTACAGTCTGTGCAGGACCAACTAGACTCATGGTCCCTTTGGTGGTTCTTAGTTTACCCACCCGGATGAAGAGGATGTGGCGATCACAGTCCATATGCCACAGCACTAACACTGAACCCTGCACACAGTCTAGTCCAAATTCGGGTTGGGAGGCATAACAATGTCAAATAGTCTCCAAAAAAATGGGGATCTAGCAAGAGAACAAAGAGTGACTTTTAATGACCGTATTTACTATTTTGCCATAGGCAAACTTAAACTCTATCAGTTCTCAATCTATAAAGCACTAAAACGTAACTTTTATTATGTATAACACTTAACCTCTATACACACTATTTAAAAACCTGATTTCTAACCTCTCAAATTATCCCTTTCTAATTGTGAAGGAAGGAATAGCTCCTTTTCTATTATCAAATCTGGTGGAACGCCAACTATTAACAGGGGAACCTTATATATACAGTAATTTATTAACTCCAATAAGGGATCCAAAACATCCTACTTGGGCAGTCATCCCTAATCCAATGGACATAAAACATATAAATTGAGAGGTTAGAAATCAGGTTTTTAAATAGTGTGTATCGAGGTTAAGTGTTATACATAATAAAAGTTAAGTTTTAGTGCTTTATAGATTAAGAACTGATAGAGTTTAAGTTTGCCTATGGAAAAATAGTAAATATAGGAAGGCATAACCCAGCTCATCTGAGTCTCCTGGCTTATGTAGACCAGCCAAAACCTCGCCTGGAAATGTGGGTGTAGTCATCCCACCCATCTCTTTGACTACTCCAGTAAGAGCTGGCCCAGACCAGCTACTTGCAAGCAGCTATACTTACATTATCAAAGTGTCAGTAACCTAAGGTAACTGAGGAAAAGCTACCAGCTTACTTCACAGAGGCCAGGCACCTTGGTGACATCAACCAATGCACCTTGTACCTTTTCATAGTAGTCAGATAAAAACACATAGATGAAAGTAAATAAAGGAAAAAAGGCTGGGTGATAAACTGAGAAATGTGTGCATCATTTTTTGATGACACATTCCCTTTAAGTGTTTTACTATAACAAAGCCTAAAATTTTAATAGTTTTGCTGTCTCGCTGTGAAGAACCCTCAGGAATTATATGTGGTATAAGTTGTAACTTGTCTATGTTACCTATTACCGCTAGAGCCCAGTTAGATGTGACTTATCGTCCATATTAAGTCGTGGTAGCATTGGTGTATTTGCGTGTGTGAACTGTTTAGGATATACAGTATCCTATGCTCAATTTGTAGCCTGAGTGAAGGACTGAGCTATGGAATAGTGTTTACCCATTATAGTCACAAAACGCCACATGGAGCCGTCCGTAACAGTGCTAATAACTGAAAAACAATCATTACCAGAAAATTCCTTTGTTCCATCAAGCATTCCAGGGATGATGACTTCTTCAGAGAGGCGCTGATACTAATAATTTGGTCGGAGAAATGTGTAGATAATAAGATTTTGCTTTTTAGTCTTATACTTTTTGGTGATGATTTTAGTACCAATTATGTCCTGAGAAGAACCATCTCTGGTATAAATGGATTTGACTAATGGAGATGAAGGTGGTGCAGTTGTCCAGCAGGTACCAAAAGACATTTATTAGGAATACTCCAATGTCTGCATCATGATATTAGCTGTAGCATGACACACATTGTATTCGAAAATTTGCTGTTGTGAAACTTTATGTGGAAATACTTTCAGAGCACATTCAATCAATTTAGGGCACGACACTAGAGATATTGTACAGCAACACTGGATGGCATTGTGTAGTGAAAAGGGCAAACACATCCAAGATGAGATCAAACATCACAGAGTTTCCATGGAATCAATGCTAGTATTGAAGATGTATCTACCACCAAGTCACAGGAGACAACAATAAAGCCTTTTACGTCTATAAACTGATTTAACCTTACCTGTTACTTGTCAGCTACATGTTCAGCCCCTATGTGCAAGCATTGTTTTTCTAGTGTACGTGCTGGCACGTAGCATTCCTCTTGGAATGATAAAAAAAAATACTTCCTCTTTATCCTTATACTGTGCTTGTTGTTATGTCACATTAAAGCTCTCTCTAAGGCATGCCATGTAATGTACCCATAAAAAAGTTAGATATACACAAGTGCAATACATACTTTGGCAAGATTTGTATTTTTGTATAGCTCAAATTTTCTGCATTTACTACAACATAGCTACACAATCTATATGCCCACCTAATGTGAGAATTTATTACCTAAGCATATGTAGTACTCACACAGTCTAAATTTGTTTTCTTAGGTGCTGCTAAGAACTGCAGTGATCAGATGATGCTGACCATGTTGTAGGGTTGTGCTGACGAGCATTGTGAAAGCATGTGAAATATTATAGGCTGCCACAAACAGTACCTGTCTTCATGGATGTATGGAGATCTATTTCATACTCAGAATGGGCTGCATCCACCGAAGGAAAAGGCAAATAAGTTAATATTTGGATATACTGAGTGTGTGTATATAAATAGATAAATATATACATATAAAGAGTGAACGAGAGAGTCAAGTCGTATTATTATGACCATCAGCTAATACTCAGAGTACCACCATGTGCAGTGTGGACAGCAACTAGACTGGCTGGGAGTGACTCAATAAGGTCCCGGTAGGTTGTCACAGGTATCTGGAACCACGCTGACTGCATTGCACAGATGATGGAGGGTGCATGGAGGAGGATCAGCAGAGCAAACATGAGGAGTGAGGTGGCCCCACAGATGCTCAATTGCTTTCAAGTGTGTGGAATTAGGTGGTCAGGGAGGTCTTGGTCATTCTCTTCCAATCAATGTCAGACATTTCTAGTCAGGTGATATGATGCATTGTCTTGCTGGAAGGTCTCATCAGCCTCCAGGAAGACAATCAGCAGGTATGGGTGCATGTGATCTGCAAAGACATACCAAAACTGGTTTATAGTACCTTCCACATAGACAAGTGGGCCCAGAGGATTCCATGAAAGCATTCCAAAGACCATAACGCTGCCACCACCAGCTTGTGTTCTTCCAGAAACAGTTGCAGGGTGTTTGTTCTTTGATGTTTCCTGCCTGACACACCAACGTCTATCTGTTTGATCAGTGTTGGACTGGGAAGTCTGGGGCCCACAGGGGAATTGATCTTGGGGGCCCACCCTACTGTACATTAAAATATTACCGGCCTCTCGGACATAAATGCACCCATTTTACCACATAATACAGTTGTGTAGTACAATATCAAGTTAGTCACACATTTGTCAGTCTAACATATCTAATTCCAAAAATTCACAGACTATACTAACTCCCAACAGGAGAAAAAAGCCACACAATACCAAAAATTCACAGAAGCTACCAAAAGGGGCCCCACTAAAATATTACTTTTAATAGATCATTAAAAATATACAATACAAAGTATTTCTATAAATACAAATCCTAAGCATCAAATATAACCAAATCACCAATCCCTATATACCTATACACTTCAATTTGAGCAAGGTAATTATCTATAAACATAGTGGAAATTTCTCTTACCATCCACAGATATATCAAAAATAATGTAAATTTCAACTCATTACTCACGGTTTGATGACCCAAGGAGCAACATCCATAACTTTTATCAGGATCCAAAGGGAATAGGGTTCACAAGATTATATACCACCTAGCCTCTCCCTATGTTACCACCTTTCTAGCAATGGAGTAATCGCCCCAAAAGGGAAGGCCCCATAAATGATGACTAACCCTACACAACACCCTTACTCTAAAAAGGGCACATACACAAAACAATGTGCAAATATAAAAAACCAAGCCTTCTCATTAATAATTAGAAAAGGCTTCCACATCCCAACACGTTTCCCCCCACTCCACTGTTCAAAATGTGTTCCTCAGGGGATACAGAAATATACAGTATATACTCGAGTATAAGCCGACCCGAGTATAAGCCGAGGCACCTACTTTTGCCACAAAAACCGGGAAAACTTATCGAGTATAAGCCTAGGGTGGAAAACGCAGCGGCTACTGGTGAATTTTAAGAATAAAAATAGATACCAATAAAATTACATAGGCAGTTTAATGTCCCCCATAGGCAGGTATAGGCAGTTTAATGTCCCCCATAGGCAGATATAGGTTGGTATAGGCAGTTTAATGTCCCCATAGGCAGGTATAAGTTGTTATAGGCAGCTATATGTTCCCATAGGCAGGTTATAGGCAGGTATAGGTGGTTATAGGCAGCTATAGGTCCTCATAGGCAGGTTATAGGCAGGTAATTGCCCCCATAGGCAGGTATAGGTCATTATAGGCAGGTATAGGTCCCCTAGGCAGGCTATAGGCAGGTATAGGTCCCCTAGGCAGGCTATAAGCAGTTATAGGCCCCCCTAGGCAGGTATAGGTCCCCTAGGTAGGCTATAGGCAGGTACAGATCCTCTAGGCAGGCTATAAGCAGGTATATGTCCCACTAGGCAGGCTATAAGCAGGTATATGTCCCACTAGGCAGGCTATAGGCAGGTATAGGTCCCCCTATGCTGGCTATAGGCAGGGTATAGGTCCCCCTATGCAGGCTATAGGCAGGGTATA
Organism: Phyllomedusa bahiana; assembly: GCA_025379985.1. Taxonomy (NCBI): domain Eukaryota; kingdom Metazoa; phylum Chordata; class Amphibia; order Anura; family Hylidae; genus Phyllomedusa; species Phyllomedusa bahiana. The sequence goes on along the minus strand of JAODAL010020697.1, from coordinate 31,114 downwards.
GGTCCTCTAGGTAGGCTATAGGCAGGTATAGGGGCTATAGGCAGGTATAGATCCTCTATGTAGGCAGGTATAGGTCCTCTAGGTAGGCAGGTATAGGTCCTCTAGGTAGGCTATAGGCAGATATAGGGGCTGTAGGCAGGTATAGGGGCTATAGGCAGGTATTGGTCCTCTAGATAGGCAGGTATAGGTCCTTTAGGTAGGCTATAGGCAGGTATAGGGGCTATAGGCAGGTATAGGGGCTATAGGCAGGTATAGGTCCTCTAGGTAGGCAGGTATAGGTCCCCTAGGCAGGTATAGGCAGGCATAGACAGGGTTTACAAACAAAAAAAAAAACCACTTACCTGGCTCCCCGCTGCTCCGTCTCCCTCGCCGTCCGGCCTCCCGCGCGCTCTCCTGCATCTTCCCGGCACAGGCGGGTGACATCATCAGGCCGCGCACGCAGCGTGATGACATGCACGCTGAATGTGCCGGAAACTCCAGACGGCTGTGAGTCTGCGGCTGTCCGGGGTCCACTGCGGAGCACGGAGCGCTCGCTCTGTGCCCCGCAGTGGTATCCCTTCACCTATATCGTCTGGAGGAGTCGCATGTAGGTGAAGGAATCGCGGACAGTGCGGGCCAGGCTAGCGTCCAGACACTGTGCGCTCACTCGGCTTCAGTTATATGCGCTCCCTGAGGAGTCGCATATAACTGAAGTGTCCCTGTCGGCACTCGGGCCATCGCAGCACCCGAGCGCCAACAGTGATTCGAGTATAAGCCGAGTAGTATACAGGCAGTTAGGGGGTCTCCTTTAGCTAGTGTGCAGGAAGTCAGGGCCTCCCTTTAGTTTGTAGGTAGTCAGGGCCCCCTTTAGTATTTAGGTAGTCAGGGCCCTCTTTAGACAGTCAGGGCCCCCTGTAGGTAGTCAGGGGCCCCTGTAGGTAGTCAGAGGCCCCCTGTAGGTAGTCAGCGGCCCCCTTTAGGTAGTCAGGCCCCCTTTAGGTAGTCAGGGCCCCCCTTTAGGTATCCAGGGTCTCATTAGGTAGTCAGGGCCCCCTTTAGGTAGCCTGAGCCCTCTTAGGTAGTCAGGGGCCCCCTTTAGGTAGCCAGGGGCCCCCTTTAGGTAATCAGGGCCCCATTAGGTAGTCAGGGCCCCCGTTTAGGTAGCCAGGGCCCCCTTTGGTAGTCAGGGACCCCTTTAGGTAGCCAGGGACCCCCTTTAGGTAGCCAGGGTCCCATTAGATAGTCAAGGTCCCATTAGGTAGTCAGGGCCCCCTTTGGTAGTCAGGGCCCCCTTTGGTAGTCAGGGACCCTCATTAGGTAGCCAGGGCCCCCTTAGGTAATCAGGGGCCCCCTTTAGGTAGTCAGGGCCCCCCTTTAGGTAGCCAGGGCCCCCTTTGGTAGTCAGGGCCCCCTTTGGTAGTCAGGGTCCCCTTTAGGTAGCTAGGGCCCCCCTTTAGATAGCCAGGGTCCAATTAGTCAGGGTCCCATTAGATAGTCAGGGTCCCATTAGGTAGTCAGGGCCTCCTTTAGGTAGTCAGGGCCCCCTTTGGTAGTCAGGGCCCCTCTTAAGGTAGCCAGGGCCTCCTTAGGTAATCAGGGCCCCCTTTAGGTAGTCAGGGGCCCCCTTTAGGTAGTCAGGGCCCCCCTTTAGGTAGTCAGGGGCCCCCTTTAGGTAGTCAGGGCCCCCCCATTAGGTAGTCATTGTCCCCCGTTAGGTAGTCAGAGCCCCCCTTTAGGTAGTCAGGGCCCCCCATTAGGTAGTTAAAAAAAACAGACAGCCACTTACCTTTCTCCGGCTCCCCGCCGGCTACTGCCGCCTTGCATAGGCGGCGCGGTGATGTGACGTCACTGGGCGCCTACGTCACTAGTAGGGGCCTGCGCCTGGCAGGCTTAAGGCCTAGCACCTTAGGCCTGCCAGGGCGATCAGCGGAGTGGAGCGCTAGTGGCGCTCTGCTCTGCTGACTCCATGCAGCCCCGGGAGTCGGGGACATTAGTCCCCAACTCCCGGGTCCTGTCTAAGCGCTCGGGACACAGGGCCCGGGCGTTCAGGGACCAGATATGGGGAGTGGCTGCACTGCCTCCGTGGCCCCCAGCAGCTCGGGGCCCACTGGGGGATTCACCGACCCCCGGCGCCCCAGTCCGAGCCTGTGTTTGATGAAATAGAAACATGACTCATTGGAGACGGCAATCCTTTGTCAATCAGCGGCTGTACAATTCTGATACTGTAGTGAAAATTGGAACCTTTTCAGTCGATGCAACTTTGTTAACAGAGGTGCAGTGTCCATCTGTCTGTCTTGGAGCCTCATACACTGTAGGGTTTGTTGAACTGTTGTTTTAGAAACACCTCTGGTAGTTCCCTTGTTCATTTTGGTGGTGATCTGCTCCTCTGTAGCATGTCAGTCTGCCCTTGCACACGTTGCGCCAAGTTCCCCTTCACTCAATGAAAAGGGTGAAAATTTCCACCCAAAATTTATTTCTTGAACAATTCACAAACTACAAATCTTCAGAAATACTGCCACCTTTGGCCTGAAAGTCAGTAATCATCTCTTTTTGCAACTATGATAAATTGCCTCTTTTACCCATGATAGCAACGAGGGAAATGTGTGTAGACAGCCCATCACATGCCTTATATACCCACCAAGCCAGCTCACAATACGTGATTTCCATTATGAGCTATGCGTCTGCAACTTCGTTATGTAGCAGGTACAGTTTAAATTAACGTGTAAATTGGGTGTGCCTAAAAAAACTCTAACAGTCCTCAGGGTCAAAAACCGTTGTCAAAAAAGGAGCACCCCTTAAAGTGAAAAGGAAAATTTTGTGCCCAAAAAGTGTCAAAGGCCCCCATTATTTCCCAGCACTGTCTAACTCTTTGGGCCGGAGTTTCACTAGAGTTTAAAGGTTGACTGGAATCCCTTTCTTTCCCTCGACATCACGGAGAGGGATGTTGAAATCTGCGCCCCTCACCTTCATTTAGGGAAAAAAAAGAGTAAACGGGTTTAGGCCTGGGACATATTTAAAGCCCAGCCCCTTTTCCCCTCTTTTCTTCAGAAAAAAGGGTCTCTTAGAGGTGTGTTTGGGGTTGTTGGAACACGGGCCTGGGCTCATTTTTCCGGGAAAGGAGATCATGGTGGCTTAAAACATGTTGCGTCTTTTGGCATTATGGCCCCTAAATGAATTTAGCCCCCCACAGATCGCTATCTGCCCCCAAAACCCCCCAAAATTCTCACCACCCATGCTTCTGTAGGAAAGACCACGTTTTGAAATCATCAATAGTTAAACCAACCCGTTTGTTTAAAACCCAAAAAAAAATTTTTCTTGGTCTATTCGTGACAGGATAGGGTTTCCATTTATCTATGCCCTTAGCTTTGTTTCAGAAAAAGTTTACGACTTCTTTGTACATCTTCGGGGTTTCCTTTGGGGCGACGCATGCAGATCTTTGGGATGTAGTGTGTGGATAGGGTTGAGCATGAAAATGATTCCCCCCCCTTTTCAACGTAGCTGCGGTAGCACTCATAGTCATTTTAAAGAGAAAATTTTGGTATGCGTGGAAAGTCCCCTCCTTCTTTGGAACCTGGTGAGGCTGTTCTGGGGAACCTGCTTTTTTAATGCGTATGGTTTTGGGCCCAGAATGTGATGGCCTTCTTATAGCACAGGCATCTTTATGTAGGAAACAAAAATTTTTTTTTTAGACCCTCAGACAGTTCTTTGCCTGAGGTGATTTGTATTTACAGTCCCGTATGGGAAGTTTTGAGGAGATAACACCAATTTAAAAGGGGATCTAGGGCTTCATAGTTTGTGTGTTTAAATGTAATCTGCTTTCAGCCTTCAAATTAGGGGCGTTTCTTCCCTCCAGTGGGTGTTCTTAACTGAAGGGGATACTTCCCCCCCCCTTCACTGTTCAGCTCGCCCGGCAGTGTACTCTTCCCACTCTCTCTGTAAAAAGCCCCATTGTCACTGTCTCCCCATGCGTTTATTTGTAAGAGTGTTTCAAGTCCCCCTGATTCAGTTAGACCCCTTTTTTAAAACTAGAGAAATGATTCTTTTCTCCAGTGGGGGTTTTGGGTTACAGTTTAATCCAGTATTTTGAATCATCCAGAGAAGCACGATCGTTTCCTTTCAAGTTTACACCAGCAGATTAGGCCCCCCGGGCACAATTCTGCTTTTTTGATTGTAGAGGCAGCTGCTGTTTACTGTGCAGCTTTGGTGGCAGGTGAATTGTTGCCGGTCCTTATTTGAGTGAGAGAGGGAGGAATGAGCTCCCCTAAGACCGATGGTCGGAGAAATTTTTAAAAAGTAGAGCGTAGCCCAAGAAATGAAAGGGGTGTAAAGGCCGGCACTGGGGAACTGGTTTACACAAAAAAAAGATAAGGGGGGACTTTAAAAAAAAAAGCGCTTTGCAATGACATCCAATTGCGAGTTGCTTTTTTCCAAAAGTCCCCCATTTGAAGAATTTAATGTAATAAACAACCCCCTTTTAAAACCCGTTTACTTCACACCCCCGGGTAGTAACACTAAAGGTCCTGACATAGAAGGGGAAAAAGGGGAAAAGGGAAGGGTTATATTTATTTTGTTTCGTGATCTAGTTTGGGGTGTGTGTTTGGGTTTTTTGAGGGAACCAAATTTCCGGTTATACAAAGCTGACCGACTACTTTAATTTTATTAAAAAGTCATATGTTCGGTTGTCCATGAAAAGTTAATCAATGTTTTCAAAAAAAAAGGGTGTATGACTTGTGAGATACTGTATATACATATATATTTATATTGGTTTGGTTTTTTAGCTGCCTCTGGTTACCTCTAGGTGGATCTCAGTTGATTAGATATAGGTTCTTCTAAACTCTTTGGTAGCTTCATGCAGTGAGCTCCACCTCAAGGCAATGACACTCTAAAATAGTTTGAAGGATAAAAAATGGAGGCCGTTTAGTGCTGGGTTTACACTACCTGTGTTCTAATGGCCTCCAACAAAACCCAATCACAAATCTTCTTGACATATTTTTTTTTTTAGATGGATTGAATTTAACCTTAGTTCACATTTTGCACTTAATATGCACTCACCAAAACCTATTAGCAAACCGAAAGCAAAAAAAGAAAAAAATCACAGTAGACGAGTCCAACAATCATTATTATGACAAGACTTGGAGAAAGAAAACAGGATAAGGAATGAAATGCAAAATACAACTAGGTCTTCTCACAAAACATTTGCATGCAAGCCAAAAGGCCACATTCCAGCTGCCCCCCCATTTGTTTGCGTAAACAATCATTTTAAAAATTTTCCGGGTTTCCCAAAGGGATAAGTGTGATTGTAAAGGAGCTGCAGGTGTGGGAGTGCAGGCTCTATCTTGCTTAAAATGGAAATTTAAGGGGCTTGCAGTTGTTTAAAGTTTACTGTGTGTCTTGTAAGTGGCCTACAGTAACTTTATTACAAAGCGGTATTTCATTAGAAAAGATATGCTGAATCTGTATACTGGATTGACATGCATTGTAATAAACATTGTTGAATAGGAAAAAAAAAAAGAAAACAATCTCAAAAAATATTTAATAATGTATTAAAAACAGCTCAAAAATGTATTACAAAAATCTCTAAAAAAAAATAAAAAAAAATGCAGAAAAGATATGCTGACAGAGAAGAGGGGGCAACAATGTACTGCTAGAAGGGCAAATGTGTTATCAAGAGGGGAGGAGAGATAATGAAGATTCATGGCGCATAATATAGTTATTAAACAGCATTTTTATGTGGACACATTATGTGACTCATATAGTGTTATAACACTATGTAGCAATATTATGCGCTGCTGTAGGTTAGTATTATTTAGGCTGTATGGCTGGATTATGTGGTCACTGTATAGCACTGCTCTTTCATCTCTTTATGGTGATATTTTTGTCCTCTGTATATTATATATTTGATTGTTGTCCTCATTTACTAAATTAAGCATCTATGTGACATTATTTGATATCTTCAGTGGTATTTGAAATTTGAAGAAACATGCAAAATTTAGAAACAGTGCATGCCAAGCGAAGTGAGGAACTATCTACTACCATAGTGCCTCAGCATGCCAATCTATGCGTGCTGCTATGTGTTCCCATTGTGCCACAGCATGCCAAGCTATGCGTGGTGCTATGTGCTCATATGGTGCCCCGGCATGCCAAGTTATGCGTGGTGCTATGTGTTCCCATGGTGCCTCAGCATGCCAAGTTATGTGTGGTGCTACGTGCTCATATTGTGCCCCGGCATGCCAAGTTATGCGTGGTGCTATGTGCTCATATGGTGCCCCTTCATGCCAAGTTATGCGTGGTGCTATGTGTTCCCATGGTGCCTCAGCATGCCAAGTTATGCGTGGTGCTACGTGCTCATATGGTGCCTCGGCATGCCAAGTTATGCGTGGTGCTATGTGTTCCCATGGTGCCTCAGCATGCCAAGCTATGTGTGGTGCTATGTGTGCCTATGATGTCCCACAATGCCAAGCTATTTGTGGTGCTATGTGTGCCTATGATGTCCCACAATGCCAAGCTATTTGTGGTGCTATTTGCTCATATGGTGCCCCAGCATGCCAAGCTGTGTGTGGAGTTATCTGCTCCTATTGAGCCTCACATTGCCAAGCTATGTGCGGGGCTATCTACTTCTATGATGTCCCACCATGCCAAGCTATGTGCATAGCTATCTGCTCCCATGGTGCCCCAGCATGATAAGCTATGTGCTCTCATGGTGCCAAGATATGTCCAGTGGTGCTCCAGCATGCCAAGCTATTTGCATAGCAATCTGCTCAAATGGTGCCCCAGCATGCCAAACTCTCTGCAGAGGTATCTGCTCCCATGGTGCCTCACTATGCCAAGCTATGTATGGCGTTATCTGCTCCAATGGTGCCCCATCACGCCATGCTATGTGCTCACATGGTGCCCCAGCATGCCAAGCTATGGACGGAGCTATCTGCTCCTAAGATGTCCCACCATGCCAAGCTATATGTGATGCTATGTGCTCATATGGTATCCCAGCATGCCAAGCTGTGTGTAGAGCTATCTGCTCTTATGGAGCCTCACACTGCCAAGCTATGTGTGAGGCTATCTGCTCCTATGATGTCCCTTCATGACAAGCTATGTGCATAGCTATTTGCTCCCATGGTGCCCCATCATGCCAAGCTATGTGCTCTCATGGTATCAAGCTATGTCCAATGGTTCTTCAACATGCCAAGCTAGGTGTTTATATGATGCCCCAGCATGCCAAGCTGTGTGTGGAGCTATGTGCTCCCACAGTGCCCCACTATGCCAAGCTATGTGCGTTGATTTTTGCTACCATGGTGCTTAAGCATGCCAAGCTATCTGCTCCCACAGTGCCCCACTATGCCAAGCTATGTGCATCGTTATTTGCTTCCATGGTGCTTCAGCATGCCAAGCTATATATGGTGCTATGTGCTCCCATGGTGCCTCAGCATGCCAACCTATCTGCTCCCACAGTGCCCCACTATGCCAAGCTATGTGCCTCGTTATTTGCTTCCATGGTGCTTCAGCATGCCAAGCTATATATGGTGCTATGTGCTCCCATGGTACCTCAGCATGCCAACCTATCTGCTCCCACAGTGCCCCACTATGCCAAGCTATGTGCAGCGTTATTTGCTTCCATGGTGCTTCAGCATGCCAAGCTATATATGGTGCTATGTGCTCCCATGGTGCCTCAGCATGCCAAGCTATATATGGTGCTATGTGCTCCCATGGTGCCTCAGCATGCCAAGCTATATATGGTGCTATGTGCTCCATTGGTGACTCAGCATGCCAAGCTATCTGCTCCCATGGTGCCCAAGTTTTCCAAGCTATGTGCAGAGATATTTGTTCCCATGGTGGCTCATTATGCCAAGCTATGTGTGGAATTATGTGCTTCTATGGTTTCCACAAGGGTCTAGGAGGCGCTGAATAAACATATGATACAATTTACACCCTCTCTCTAGCATTTCTCTGTGATGACAGCAGCTGGGTCATTGTCTGAAGCGACAGCCTATCTGTCTACGTACCAGATTTCTTTATTCTCATTCAACTACTGTGATAAATAGATCATTGGATCTACAGTAATATTGTGTAGTAAGATATACAGTGATGACATATGCTCATACATGTAATTGTTTTTATTAGACTAGGTCCAGGTTTACTCTGTATTTTCATAAATCATGTATATGCAGAACAATGTTACACTCCTATAACTGGTCGATTTACATCATATTAACCCCTTAATACCCTGCGCTAGTTCACACTGCCCAGGGGACTAGCCTTAGCAGCACCTATCTGTAGCAGTTACATGGTCATTCTGTATAGTGTGCAGGTCCCGGCTCTGTCTAGAGACCAGCCAGCTTGCAGGAATCGTGGGTAATCAGGATTATTTTTTAGTTGCAGCATGGGAATGAATGACCTCCAACTTACAGACTGCAATCAGTGGTATAAAAGAACTGCTCGTGTCTTATTGAAAATATTGCAGCCTGTAAACACTCTTTGTATAGTTGCTTTCAAACAAGATAATGAAATTTTCATAGAATTTCAGGAGTACAAACCAGCCTGGGACTATAGCGATGTGCAACTATTATATAAATGGAAGGAGCTAGGATAAAGATATTTTATTATTATGCAATCAGTCTATAGGGCACCTGGCAATGCACAGATCTTTTATTGCAGTAAACATGAATTAAAAGCTTTCCTGTACTTCTGACCCCAATTGTTCTTAGGAATGTATTACCGACTTACTTTGGGTTGTCTCTTAGGTCATGTTTGAGCTCTGTCTGTGCAGGGTTTATACCTCACAGGATAAGAGGTTCAGGTGTGCCTGTATATCTTTACATCTGACATACCTGTCACAATGCTAACATCAACCTTATAATAGGATTTCAGAGCATAGCGAGTATTTTATATGTACACATAGACAGCACAAAGACAAATTACTATTGTCGGGGAAAACAAACTGCTTACTGTGGAACATTAGCACCAGGTAAGAACAGGCAGGTGCTGTGGGGATTATCACAGCCCTATAACCCAGCTCTATAGACTGCTGTGTCACCTGCCATAAATCACTGTGATTTTCAAAGGCAAAGAAGGAATTTGTAAAGCACAGCAGCACACTGCAGCAAGAAGTAGCTTGTGTCTCCACTGGAAAGTCATTGCTAGTACAGTCTATCACACATAAATGATGTAATAGGACTTGGATACATCTAGATTTAAACTGTTATTATTCCCTTTCATCTGATATAACTAGTTGATAAATATTCTGGAGTATCAGATAGAGAAACGATGTGAAATGTATGTGTATAAGTAAAGAGCCTTCTGTGATACAGCAAAAAGTTAAATGATACTATTCATGTTTTTTTATTCACGGGATTTATAAACTGTGGACACCTTCACATAGTTTGTGAAACTGTCAGAAATCCATCCAGTTCTGCCTATTTTCCTACAATGTTGATCTAGAAGGCAAAAACCCTATAAGGTAAAGTCAATTGTCATCATTTTAGAAGAAAAAATCCTTCCTTATTTCCTTCCTCCCCAAATTTGGAAATAAAAATACACCCCTTGATCAGATTCCCTACTCCAGAATTTTTTCATTATAACTTGCAATATTATTATACTCCAGAAACACATCGAGACCCTTTGAACTCATTTAGTCAGTTCACCATGACAAGTTTCTCTGGTAGAGAGATCCACAGTCTCACTGCTCTTACAGTAAAGAATCCTCTTCTATGTTTAGGTCAAAACTTTCTTTCCTCTAGATGTAGTTATGGATTCAGACCTGGAAAAAATAAATAATGGGACCGATGCTTGATCTGTTTACACATATTTATAAAGTCACCTTTGATATGGAAATATTTTTTGCTTATATCTATGGTCACCTTGAGTTAAAAAAAAAGTTGCAATAAAGTTGAGGCTGCAATTTCCTTTGTTTTATGTATTTCCATACTCCCTCATGTACAGTTTACAACTGGCTACTAGAGTGAGACTGTTCTAACGTAATCACATCATACAGTGCCTTGCGAAAGTATTTGGCCCCCTTGAACTTTTCATCCTTTTTCCACATTTCAGGCTTCAAACATAAAGATATAAAACTTTTATTTTTTTGTGAAGAATCAACAAGTGGGACACAATTGTGAAGTGGAACGAAATTTGTTGGATATTTTAAACTTTTGTAAAAAATAAAAAACTGAAAAGTGGGGTGTGCAGAATTATTTGGCCCCCTTAAGTGAATACTTGTAGCGCCACCTTTTGCTGCGATTACAGCTGCAAGTCGCTTGGGGTATGTCTCTATCAGTTTTGCAACATCGAGTGAATGGAAATTCTTGCCCAATCTTCCTTGGAAAAAACAGCCTCAGCTCTGTGAGGTTGGATGTGAGAGCGTTTGTGAACTAGCTGGGAGCTCAGTGAGGTTGGGATGGAGAGCGTTGTGTACTGCTGGAGCTCAGTGAGGGGTTGGATGGAGAGCGGTTTGTGAACAGCTGTTTTCAGCTCTTTCAACGATTTCCAATGGGATTCAGGTCCTGGACTGTGACTTGGCCATTCAACTCCTGGATAGGTTATTTGTGAACCAGTCCACTTGTAGAATTTTGCTTTATGTTTGGGGATCATTGTCTCCAACATGTTTTATTCCAGAATGGTCCTGTATTTGGATCCATCCATATTCCATTAATTTTAACATTTCCCGTCCATGCTGAAGAAAAGCTGGCCCCAATCCATGATGCTGCCTCCTCATGTTGTGACAGTGGTGATGGTGTTGTGGTTTCAGGAGTGATGGGTGCTGTGTTGCTTTTACACCAAAATATAGTTTTGCATTGTGGCCAAAAAAGTTGGATTTTTGGTTTCATCTGACCGAGCCCTTCTTCCACATGTTTGGTGTCTCCCAGGGTGGCTTGTGGCAGACTTTAACCCCTTCCCGACATTGGGCGATGGATTCGCCCTAGCGGGAAGTGATTCCTGCAAATGGACGTATCCATAACGCCCATGGGCGATCGCGCGGGCTTGGGGCGTAGCCACGCCGCGGATCGCAACATGGACCAGCGGGTAAATTACCGCTGGCCGCATGCCGTATCACCACCCCACAGCGGCAGGAGTGAGCTCCGCGGCCCACGGTGATTACCACCTTCATTACCGCTGCATATCAATGGCTTGCGATAATATAAGCCGCTGCAGAAGATGTGTGATCCCTCCTGCCTGCTCCCGTCGGTGGTGCCGAACCTGATCTCTCTCTGATGCCTTCGGGAGTGAACGGCACTTCCGGAGGTCATCAGTGACTGTCACCATGCCCGCATGCTTTGTGGGCATGGTGCAGGCGTTGTCATGGCAAACCTGTACACTCGTTACTGTGTCACTGGCTGCCTTTAACTACATCTGATGATTGCGTTAGTAGATTAAAGTGAAAAAAAAGTTTAATAAAAAAGGTAAAAAAAATTAGTGGCTCCAAAGTGAAAAATAAGGAAAACTCCAAGCACAAAAAATAAAATAAAAACACGTACACCGCCCTTTTCCCTTTACATAACCCAATCGCCCATAAAAGTCAAAAATAATGTACCTTATTTGGTATCGCCGCGTGAGTAACGACGCCACCCGATAAATCTGTCATGTTAATTACCAGAATTGCGATTTTTTTTTTGTACAACCTGCTGCACATTAAAATGGAATAAAAAGCGATCAAAACTCTATAGGACGCCAAAGTTGAACCAATTATAACTTCAGTTCATACCGCAAAAAAAAGTCCATACACGTCTCTGTATACGGAAAAATAAGAAAGAAATTTTGGATTCAGAAGACACGCGATGCATAAATATTTTTTAACACAATAAAAACACTTTTTTATTTTTTTAAAGTGATCAAAAGTTAAAAAACTTATTTAATAGGGTATCGACATAATGTTCGACCCAGTGGTAAAGCTAATGGTCATGGATACTCACGGTATGAGCGCTGTTTAAAATTAAAAATTAAAAACACTTATAGGATTGCAGTATTTTTTTCCACCTGACTTCCCAAAAAACGGATTTTTAAAAACTGATCAAAAATTTTGTCCCCCATAAATTATACCAAATTTAAAAGCGTCCAACTCTTCCGCAAATAAAAACAAGCCCTACACAGGCTCCGTACACAGAAAAATAAAATGTATGGCTCTACCAGACTATGGGCTATGCTAAAACGTGTTTTCTCTTTTTGATATAAAAAGTGTTTTTTTGTTGGTAAAAAGCGTAAACATAAAAAATATTACAAATTGGGTATCGCTATGTAATCGTTATCGACCTGTGAGTAATACTAGTATGTCTGTTATACTGCTTGGTGACCGCTGTAAAATAATAAAAATAAAAAAACACTACAGGAATGCTGTATTTTGTTCAAATGCCTCACAAACCTTAAATAAAAAGTGATCAATGCGGCATATGGCCCCCCATAAGGGTACTAAAAAAAACGTCAATCATCCCACAAAAACAAGCTCAAGAAATTCAGCTCCGTATACAGAAAACTGAAAAAGCGTTATGGGCTATCAGATCTGAACAAACATTAAATACGCAATTTTTTATATAGACCTATTTCTATTGTGTAAAAAGTAAATAAAACATAAAAAAACTATATAAAACTATACCATTGCAATTGTACGGACCCCATAGTAAGATATCCTGTTCATTTTTACTGCACGGCGAGAGTGTAAAATTGAAGCCCACAAAAACAAAGGCGGATTGCGTTTTCCTCATTTTTCATAGCCCAATGCAAATAAAAACCATCTTGTAACACCGGTGCTCCCAATAATTGTTAAATACACCCCTAGATGAGTTCCTATGAGGCGTGTGCTGAAATCCAAAATGGGGTGACTTTGGAAGGTTTCACCTGTTTGGTACTTTGGGGGCCTTTGTAAATGCGGACATGGCCCCACCAAAAATCTGCATTCAAAGAAATTTGCGCTCCCTCCCTTATACCCCCTGCCATGCGCCCCAAACTGCAGATTTCACAACATGTAGGGTATTGCCGAACTTGGAAGAAATAGTGGTAACAGGTTTTGGGTGCTTTTTTACCAGGATTCCTTGTAAAAATTAAAACATTTTCAGCTTAAAATGAAGATTATTGTAAAAAAATTTTTTTTTACACTTTTCACAGCCTGACGCTAAAAATTTTGTGACACACTTTGTGGGGTCGATTTGCTCACTACACCCTGGTTTATTTCCGTAAGGGGTTGTAGTTTACAATATGGGGTATTTTTAGGGGAGTGAGTTTATTAAGTTTTGATCTTTCTTTAGGGTGTCCGAAAACCTGAAAGACCCCTATGTAAAATTGGTATTGAAATTGAGGACCCCAGAGTCAGTAGGTGCGCCTCCTATTCTGGGCTTGTGGTTGAGCCAAATAATGCACTAGGGCCACAATATGGGATATCTCTGAAAACGTGCAGAATCTGGGGAATCAATATCTAAGTTGTATTTCCCTGATCACTGTTACCGTATTCTTGTGAAACAATGTTATAAAAACGTTGATATTCTGCCAAAAAAATAGTGAAAATTTTGAAATTTACTTCCCTTTGCTTTAATGTCCTGTGAAACACTAATGGGTTAAATAAACTCCTAATGCGGTTTTGATACTTTAAGGGGTGAAAGTTTCTTAATGTGGGCATTTATGGGGGTATCTAACATACAGGTCAATCTATAGTCACATTAGAACTGGACTGGTTCTCTAAAAAATGTATATTGCCAATTTTGTTGAAAATTTGAAAATTACTACTAAATTTATAAGCCCCTAATGTCGTAAAAAAAAAAAAATACTCATTTTAAAAAAAATTATGCCAAACTACATCAGGACATAGGGTAGATGCTAGTTATTAAACTATTTTGAGTGGAATCACTATCTGTGTCTTACATGGCAGAAATTTTGGAAGTTTAAAATTGGTACATTTTTCTTTTTTTCACGATTTTTGATATTTTTCACAAATAAACAAGCATTTTTTTGGACCAAAATTTCTTATTATCTTAAGCACAATGTGTCACGAGAATAACATTCTCTGAATCATTGGATAGGTTAAGTGTCAAAAAGTTTATTTCTCTCATAAGTTGACACATGACAGATTTCAAAAAGTGTGGCTCTGTCAGAGAGGCCAAAACTGGCTCCGGGCGGTTAGGGAGTTGTTAATTCGTGACTTTTTTGATTGATATCTTTGAGAAATGTTTTTCTTCTTGCACACTCTTCAATAAAGGCAGATGGTACAGTGTGACGACTGATTGTTGTCCTGATGGACAGACTCTCCCAACCTCAGCTGTAGATCTCTGCAGTTCATCCAGAGGTGATATGGGCCTTTTGGCTGCTCTCTGATCCGTACTTCTCTTGTTTGAGATTTAAATTTAGAGGGACGACAGGTCTTGGTAAATTTGCAGTTGGTCTGATACTCTTCCATTTCAATATCATCGCTTGCACTGTTGCTCCTTGGGGATGTTTAATGGTTTAAAGTTTGGGAAATCTTTTTTTATCCTAATCGGCTCTTTAAACTTTCCACAACAGTATCACGGACCTGCCGGGTGTGTTCCTTGGTCTTCATGATGCTCTCTGCACTTTAAACAGAACCCTGAGACTATCACCTTGATTACACACAGGTGGATATTGATTATCATCAGTCATTTAGGACAACATGGATCTTCAGAGACCTCACAGAACTTCTGGAGAGAGTTTGCTGCACTGAAAGTAAAGGGCCGAAAACTATAGCACACCCACTTTTCAGTTTTTTTATTATTTTACAAAATTTTAAAATACCAATACTATCATTCCACTTCACAATTGTGTCCCACTTGTTGTTGATTCTTCACAAAAAATGTCAATTTTATATCTTTACGGTTGAAGCCTGAAATGTGTCAAAAGGTTGAAAAGTTCAAGGGGGCGAATACTTTTGCAAGGCACCGTATATGCTAAATGTTCAGGATACTGCTGTCTTCACTAGCTCTCATGTATCAGCACACTTTCATTAATAGACTAATTTTCTATTCTACACCCCATATAGGATGTAATTTCAATTGTGCTGATAGACATTAATATGAAGGAGTGTGTGACTCCCCTTTCTCACGGTGTCTGCTATGGGCTTTCTCCTCTCTGTGAACAAATACATAGCCTATGAGAGTCATCCTCCCTCTCTCTTTGCGTTCATCTATATCAATACTCTAATAGAGGGTATCTTCACATGGCGTCTTTGCAGGGCAGATTTTGGCACATAATTGCACTGCAATATGACCCAAAGTACGCCCCGCAAATACAGCAATTCATAGCTCTCATAGAGAGAATTACCTGAAATTTTTTTCCGAGGAGTTGGGAGACAGAACTGACATGTCCAGGGAAGCTGGCACAGAGAGTTTTAGAAGTACACACTAGCCAGCACGTACTTCTAAAACAGTATGCGCAGCTATAAGGAAGCCGTGTGAACTCACCCTAACTTGGGCTATCTGCCCTCCCTAACAACACGGATGCTTTTCCAATTTTCACTCACTGTTCTGCCCGTATAACTCTCCCTTCTCCCTGCTAACACTGAGAGAGGGAAGAGGTAGAGGAGATAGAGCTGACAGAGTCAGGTGTTGTGCACTGTCAGATTTATGGCATATTCATCAGGATAGCCAGCTGTGTTGATGGATTACATACAAACTAAGCGGCAGAATGGTAGGAAAAAATGAACAATAATAATCAGTACACCAGTGCAGTGGTCTGCAAAGTGCGGCTCTCCAGGGAAACGGCAACTCCCATGATGCCCACTGATATAGATTATATAAATGCATGATGGGAGTTGTAGTTTCCCAACAGCCGGAAAGCCGCACTTTGCACACCAATGCACTAGTGTCCATAGCTCTTAAAGGAATTGCTTATCTTAATAATCCTTTTCCTCCATTTGGTGTTAGGACATATAGGAATCATAGAGAGGGCAGTTCACCACTGAAGACACTGAGGAAGAGTTATTGATACTGTTAGACAAGATAGTCTACAATGTGTCACATTTACCATAGTGTAGATAAATCCTGCACATTTTAGAACTGTGGAGTTTTATTTTGCACATTTTAGAAGTTGGCTCACTTTATGCCACTAACTGTATCAAAATTTGGCACATTTTTTTTGGGTGCACAGCTTTGAACATTAAGCCATAAAACCTTTCCAAAAAGCCATGTTTCGGTTTCTGAGACCAGGCCCTTTTGTTGGACGAGACACTTAAGTATCAAGAAACTGCCTAGAACACATAAATGCGGTGGAAAAAATCTGGCAAAACTGCCTTGTTAAGTGTGCGCCACTGTTTTTAATCCAGAGCAGAAGAAAACATGCTGAATCCACTAAGAGAGTTCAAAAAGGGTCTGGATGCATTTCTAGAGTGTAATAATATAACAAGTTATAGTGACCAGGATTCTGAGGAAGGGTTTGGATACATTCCTAGAGCATAATAGTATAACAAGGTATAGTGTCTAGGATTCTGGAGAAGGGTCGTTGATCCAGGAATTTATTCTGATTGCAAGATTGGAATCGGGAAGGAATTTTTCCCCTAAAAAGAGGACAATTGGCTTTGATGCATGTATAAAGCTTGATGCAACATACATGGCTAATTTATTTGCAGCTCTGGTCCTGATCTTTCCATTGAGTGCCTCTTTGCTAACATTACAAAATGAATCTTTAGGAATGCAATACCCAATTATTTCTCCTGGAACTATTCCTTCAGGAGATTTACAATTATTACAGGTACAAGTATTAAAAAAAGAACTAATTCAATACATTTTACTCTCTCATCATCTCTTCAGGTTGCATAGACTATACCAGACTCATCCTATAAGCCTAAATGCAGACCATTTACTTAGTGCTGTGCTCTGTTACGCCACATGTGTCATCATTCACTATACTTTGTGCTCATGTACTTTTTGAGAACCCAGCTCTGGACTGGCCTTTGCACTTTTACTCATTTCTTGACAACATGTGACAGTGCATTTGTCACTGAGCCTGAACATGCTATTTCATTCCGCTTCTTAAAGAAACATCAATTTGCACACAATTCTTGCGAGATTATGTCTAATCATGCTGAAGAGGTGACAATATGAATATAGATGACAGTGCATGAGTATGATAATTAGGGGTATTCAAATCACATAACTGACAGGCAGCAGTGCCAGATATTCAAGGAAGTGTCATGTTTTACCTCTTTAATAACCTTCAGCATGTGAAATCCTATGCAGATTTGTAGAAGTACAGTAATCCCTCAACATATATTATTAATTGGTTCCAGGACAAGCATTTTATGTTAAAACCACAACTCTATGGAAAACTGGTAATTGGTTCCGAGGTCTCAAAATGTCATCAAATATAATGAAAAATGGTGATTAAAGAAATTAAGCGGACAACCAATACATATAAAGCAACTGCTTACATATAACAGTCAGACTGTAAATACAATGTACTAGAAATAAAGAAAAATTAGTTTGCCCACAGTTGGTGCCCAAAGAGGCCACTCATGATGGCACATGTAAAGAGCAGTACAGAACATGCAGTACTGCACTGTACTGTAGAGAGGTGCTACTAGACCTCCAATCCCTGCATGCACCTCACTAATAGAGTAGGTTTACAAGTATAATTTTTAAGCTAATTAGTTTGTCTGGCTGTGGCCGGGTCTTAAAAGTGACTGACATTTCAGCTCTGCTAGCTGCTATTACACGGACATTACTAATGAACGGTTGTGAAAAACAGTGACACTGTCCAAGCATGATGTCTGTTTATAATTTGTATTTGTCATGAGAATAGATAAACGTCCATGCTGACTAGATACATTTTGATGATGGACTCTGTTCTCTTTGATGTAATTAAACATAGATGCGCTCCACAGATCTGACAGGATTATATCAGGCTGCTCCCAGGTCAGAAACATAAGATCAGACACTGTAAAGCTCCATCCTGCTGATGAGACACAGCAGGGAGTGATGTCACCAGAATGACATCTGCTGGAGCAAATAGAGGTGGTTGGTAACCTGAAGAAGCCTGTGTAAATAAGCAGGAGAGAAGAACTGAAATAAAACAACATTGGAACAGCAATGTATTTGGTGATAATCTTTATTTAGCTTTGCATAAAAGCTAATCAATGAGATGGGAATACCCTTTATATTTTAGACTGGTGTATGAATCCCTAATCAAAGTAAACCTGACCCTATGTGAGAAGGAAGCCAAAGTCTTTCCTTTATAACTCTCTATATATCTTTTTTCCCCTCACTGTACAACTCATTAATGGTTTTGATTTACACCCCTTCTGTGGGAATAAACAATCTGGCTGTAATTATGATTGCTGCAGAGGTTGTCACCCAACTTCACAAAAGAAGTCTATAGAAAAGTTTATAGCCGGGAACAGTGGATGTATTACAGCATAAGTACAGTAGTCCCTCAATATACAAAATTAATTGGTTCTGGGACAACCATTATATGTTGAAACCATAACTTTATGGATAACTGGTAATTGGTTTCATCAAACATAATTCAAAATGAGGATTAAAGGGGTTTTCGCACCATGCTATTTCAATGAGTCACAAGCAGTTTTTCATCTACTCCTATGTGGTCAGGCAGTGGGTGGTTCTGTAGCAGTGATTAGCATATTCAACTTCTCTGTAAATAGCTGAGATTACAAAGATGTAAGAGCATGAGATTTAATCTGAAGTAAACAAAGCTACAAGTGCTAATAAGTCTTTTCTGAGAGTGAGCTCCATGCACAGTAACGTCACTCCCTGCTCTCTCTCTAATCAAGAAGCAAAGACATGGACATATCCAGAGAAACATGTGTGCACTCAGAGCAGATAAAAGCTTTCTTATCTGATGACCAAGGTAAAATAAAAAGCCTAATGTAAAAAGACTAAAAGTGTTCAATTACCTGTCACTACACGTTGAAAGCTAATCTTTGTAGTGAGAAAACCCCTTTAAAGAAAGTTATGCAACTAATAAAGATAAAGCATGTCAGTCAGAAAGAGCTGCTTCAAGCCTAATTTAAGGACATGAGCTTCTTTGGGTCATGTACTTGATCCACAATGCACAATGTACGAGGAAGAAAGAAAATTGGTCTGCCCACAGCTGGTGCCCAACGGAGCAGTTCATCCTAGCACATATAAAGAGAAGTACAGAACATGTAGTACCCCAATGTACTGAAGAGAGGTGCTACTAGACCACCAATCACTTCATGTACTTTACTTACAAAGGGTTTTTACAAGTAATATCCATGGTAATTGGCAGGATCAGTGTCTGGGATATTGTACAGTATGTTGAAACCTTACTTAACATACAATATCCTTGGAAAGACCATTGTATGCTGAGGCCATTGTAACTTAGGGGATCACCGAAGATAGTTTCACCACTCCTGACACTGATAGGCTTTGGATCGTCACCCAGCATTCCTAAAAACAACTGTCACTATGGCTAGTGATGCAGTGTACAATGATTTACATTGCGTAGGACCTATGTACATTATAACACTAAAGAAGCTCTGTCTAATGTTACCACTATAGCTGTACAACTATCATGACATACATTTGAAATCAGACGTTTACATATACTATATAAAAAGACACATATGCATGTTTTTCTCACTATCTGACATGAAATCAGAATAAACCTTACCCGTTTTAGGTTAATTAGGAACCAAAATCATTTATATTTGCCAAATGCCAGACTAATGAGAGAGATTTTTTTTAAGGCATTTGTATTACTTTCTGCAAAGTCAAAAGTTTACATACATTTCATTAGTATTTGGGAGCATTTCCCTTAAACTGTATGACTTGGGTCAAACGTTTTGGATATCCTTCCACAAGCTTCTCACAGTACTTAGTAGGAATTTTGGCCCATTCCTCCTGACAGAACTGGTGTAACTGAGCCATGTTTGAGGGTCACCTTGCTCGCACCTGCCTTTTTCAGCTTTGCCCATAAATTTTCAATAGGATGAGATTAGGGCTTTGCGATGGCCAATCCAAAACATTGACTTGGTTATCCTTAAGCCACTTGGCGGTATGCTTTGTCCATTTGGAAGACAGATTTCCGCCCAAGCTTTAACTTCCTGGCTGATGCCTTGAGATGTTGCTTCAGTATTGCCACATAATCTTCTTTCCTCATGATGTCATCTATTTTGTGAAGTGCACCAGTCCCTTCTGCAGCAAAACAACCCCACAACATAATACTGCCACCCCCGTGTTTTACATTTGGGAAGGTGTTCTTAGCCTTACAAGCTTCTCCCTTTTTCCTCCAAACGTAACGATGGTCATTGTGGCCAAACAGTTCAATTTTAGTTTTGTCAGACCATAGGACGTGTCTCCAAACATGTAGGTCTTTATTCCTGTGTCCATTTGCAAATATTAATCTGGCTTTTATATGTTTCTTTTGGAATAACGGCTTCTTCCTGGCAGAGTGGCCTTTCAGCCCATGTTGATACAGTACTCGTTTCACTGCGGATGACACAATCTTACCAGCTTCCGCCTCCATCTTCACAAGGTCTTTTGATTTAGTTTTTGGGTTGATATGCACATGTCAGACCAAAGCACGTTCATCTCCAAGACGCAGAATCCATCTCCTTCCTGAGTGGTATGATGGCTGGACATTCCCATCTTGTTTGTACTTGGGTATAATTGTTTGTAAAGATGATCGAGGCGCCTTCAGGTATCTGGAAATTGCACCCAAGGATGATCCAGACTTGTGCAAGTCCACAATTTTCTTCCTGATATCTTGGCTGATTTCTTCCTGATATCTTGGCTGATTAACTCAGATGTTGCCAAAAACCACTAAATCAGAAGCTTCCAAAGACAGGACATCATTATATGGTCTGTCCCAAATTGTTTAAAGGCATAGTAATCCTTTATTCTGATTTCATGTCAGATAGTGAGAAAAACATGCATGTGTGTCTTTTTATATAGTGTATGTAAATATCTGGTTTCAACTGTATATGGCAGTATTATTGATCACTATTTGACAATACTGATTAATACTTTATTGATGGAATTTAAATAATCGGGAAAGGGTTTTGCCCTGGGATCTACATGACTTGTTATGCCTCTGCTAGCCTATTTTACCTTATTATTAGTCTGTACTGATAAAAATAAATTGTTTAATAACAGAATGTTAGCAATCAAAACAGTATCTAATATAATGGTGCTAAGCTATTCACTTATATAGCTAAAAAGAATAGCTATGGCCCAATGACAGAGCCAAATGGTTTCATTCTTGGTTCAGCAGCCCTCAGTCTCTATCACAGACAAGAGCCACCAGCATTACTTTGGCACATATTCATTTTCTCCTGCACTGTACTGTATCTTAGTAAAACTACAGTGCTATCATATAACACTGAGTACTGCAAGAGACATAAAATACACCAATATTATGCTGACATCAATAGAAGTTATCTATATGTACTGTTTAATTTCTACTAAATAATTAGGAAATGGAAACAAGCCTCCACCCAAAAATAATTGGTGATAAGGTCTCAGAAACCGATCAGTCTACACATAGGTATTAGCTAACCCAGATCAGGTTCAAAATTGTTAAGCATTGATTTATAACGTAGCTATGAAAATAGCAATTTAAAATGAAGATTCATTGAATTTTGGAGAATGAAAGAGGTCAAAGCAAAACATGATATGAGATCATTTACTATATTAAAATACAGTATATCACCTGTGCAATATAAAACAATATAATACAAGCTACAGTATAAAGAATATTAAATGAATACAGTGTCACATTTCGTAGACCATAAAGCTTTCATAGAACTTAATACATATGTACAGTATAGTGTTGAAAATGTGATTAGTATTGGTCACCAGCAGATGGTGAGTGGAGTCCTACGAATGAGTTCTGGTTAAGAAGCAATCGTTTAAAGTAAGACATTACATTCAGTGCTAGTGTGATAAATTCATATATAGTATGTGGGGTGTGTAGACGTGCAAGTATAGACATGTAGAAATATATACGTATGTGTACATATACACACCTTTCAACTTTTTGGATGATCAACTAGGGACACTTACGGTTTGTTGGTTTTAAAGGTTTCTTCTTTTTTGCATATCTACATGTGTGAATACATTTAATTTACAAAATAGCACAAAAATTATCTAAATATAAAACATTTTTGGCATCGAAATTATACCAAATCATGAAAAAAAGATGATACGGGATCATGAAAAAGGATGTTAGGGGGACAGAGGGATCTGGTTAAAAAAAGTGACTCCTCCTCCTCCAAAAGAGGGACATTCAGGAGGTATATTTATATACACATCTTTCAACTTTAATATATAAATAATACATATACAGGCAGTCCTCGACTTACACTATTCCGACTTACATCTGTCCCCGAGTTACAAACGGAGACTTATGGGGCATGCTGGCACTTGTAATTCCATGTTCCACAGCAGATAGTAGCTGTGGAACGGCAAGTTCCAGCATGCCACAGCAGAATATAAGGTAAAAATGAGGTGAAATCTTCTTAACAGGGGCAAAGACAGCAAAACAAATGTAAAAACCCTTCCCTGCACTTCCCAAAACGGAAAAAAAAATTATTTTGTGCTGGAGTTACATTTAATAATTATACCTTTTCTTACTTACATACAATTTCAACTTAAGAACAAACCTACACTCCCTATCCCATTTGTAACCCGGGGACTGCCTGTGTATATATATATATATATATATATATATATATATTTATTTAATACACACATGTATATAGTATGATCAGTCTTGATGCTCTCATCAGGGTAGTCTTAGAGGCAGAAAGTGGAGAATAAGCAATGACTGCTAGTTTGACCAAGTGCTTGCACTAGGCCTCTGCTGGAATTCAGTTGCTAATATGTTGCTCTCTCATGGTTTAGGCTATGTCCACACCATGAATATTTTAAGTCGTAATCCACGTAGATCCCAACGTGAAATACTCGACTAAAACTGAAAGTACACCATTCCTATTGCCCTCAACAAAAAGAAAACATTGTAGTTCACACAACGCATATTTTCGACAGTTGGTTTTTCGCCGTAAGAGAAAAAAATCTTCATTCTTTGGTTGTATTCCAAGTGGAAAACACATGGAAATTTAGTATTGATGTTAATGGATTAATGCGCCCAAAACATTTGTGGTTTTTAACATAAAAATGAATGGGATTCGTTTCTGACTGTAAATCCACATGCAATAAGCATGAGAAATACTTGTTGAAAAACTGTGTCATAAAGCAATAAATACGTTCTAACTATTTTCCTGTTAATTAGTTCACTGCTGAGGAACAAGAATTTTCTGGGTTATTCAGACATATATCCACGTGACCCTTGGCTAAGGCCGGGTAGAATTTCTCCCAAGGATAGCAGTTATTTTGTGCCGTGTATCAATCAGTGAAGATGTCCTCTCTTTTGGAGGATGTGGTGATTGTAGCATAGGTAAGCTACTACCACTAATCTGCCTGAGCTTGTTAAAGTTGGTGGCACTGGCAGAGCCATAGGTTGCAGATAAGCTCACTAGCTTGGTTCCACTATTAGTTGGTAAAGTTAGAGGAGGCTTTTTCTGTGTACCAGGCACTGTGTGATTTGAAGATAACTTGTCTGGGGTGAACGGCCTTAGAGATACTGGGAAGCTTCCATTGACTCTCTTTATTTCAAGCAGTTGCTGCTTAGCCTGTGTCAAGGCCTCAGTGAGTTCAAAGCGTTCTTCACACTCCATGCGCACAGTTTCTTTAAGGAATTCAATCTATAAAGACAAAAAAACACTTATTTTAGCACAGAACAAGCAGTTACTACAATTAAGGGGCTGTACACACAGCGCTATGCTATACATCTTTGGTATCCATTGGGGTATCATGAAAAATGTACTCTGAGGAATACCACGATTTACCCAGGGTGGCCAGATAGAAGTCTATAAAGCAAATGTAGACTATTTGAACTACAGTTGCTCTATATCATGTATACGCTTTCTGTGTGGGACACAAGGCATGGTCTACCCTTACTCTCAGTATTCCAATGAATGCCACAGACGTAAAGCATAATGCCCTATGAATGGCCCCTTACTTGTATACTAAACGTGTCTAAGGCCAAATCCCCACTGCATCGGACAAAAAACGGCTGAAAGTCGACCGGTTTTTGTCCGATGCAGGAGAGCGTTTTTTTTATCACAGTTTGCGCAAAAACCACGGTCAGTCCTTGCTTTTTTGCCGTCAGTCCATACAATTGATTGTATAGGAAGACACCAAAAAAACTAAAAGTGCCGGCGCATTATCCAACATGGTCCTAAATCCACCGGCGCTAGAAGACGAGCAGAGAAAAAACGACCTGTGGAGACTACAAGTCGTTTTTTCTATTATTGTCTATGGAGCTGCCTGAACGATCGTATTTTTGACGGTTTTAAAACCCTAAAACCGCCAAAAATACGATCGAATTGCTATGCCATAGAGACATAGCCTAAC
Source organism: Phyllomedusa bahiana (assembly GCA_025379985.1). Classification (NCBI taxonomy): domain Eukaryota; kingdom Metazoa; phylum Chordata; class Amphibia; order Anura; family Hylidae; genus Phyllomedusa; species Phyllomedusa bahiana. The sequence continues at coordinate 6,758 of JAODAL010020697.1, read as the reverse complement.
AGTGTGAATTTTTTGTAACAGCTATAGAGCCACTCGAATAGGCCGCAACCAATCCAGCCATTCTATTGTACCATTTACAAGGAATATTGTCATTCCTGACCACAGGTTATGTGTAGTATTGTAGTTTGTCTCCATTCACTTCAGTGGAGATGATCTGCAATACCCCACACAACCTGTGCAAAGGGGTGGAGCTGTTTCTGGAAAAAATAGCCATGTTTTTCTAACCCGTACAGTCCCGATCACCCAGGCATATCATCACCAACCCTTAAAAATAACTGGATGCACCAACTTCAGAGAGAAAATTACAATCTAATGCTACCTATCATTTGAGATCTGTCTAGTCACCGTAGACACGTTAGCCTCTCTTCTTCAGAGAACGTCTGTATGTTTCATGTTCTGTTGGGTCCAGGTTTGGAATCTACAATGTTCATTTTCTTTCCTGTAAGCTATTGCTCAGATGTAGACTTGAACTTTGCCTTATAACTGCTTGTACTTTGCTACATCTCCTTATCACACTCTAGCGTCTGCTTACGGACATTTTGAAAAATTTGTTCTTTGTACAATGTTCTGGGTTAACTGTATATCCTAAACTTTTTTCTGGTTAATTTTTCATTTTTTTCCCAAAAGAGTTATAAAAACCCCAATTTTGGGGATCATTCTTGGGGTTTGTGCTAAATTTAAAATTTGGATGCAGTTTTTTGCGTAAAGATGGTGCAACTTTTGGGGCTTTAACTTTGTTCCTTATAAATGCAGCAATAATTCTGTTATTATTTGACTAAGTTTTTAAAAACATTGGGCCCCATTTAGCTAATTTGTCTTTGTTCCCCAAAGCAACCTATCAGAACTCGGCTTTAATTTTTCCAGAGCATTAAAAAAAAATTGAAAGAGAATCTGATGTTGCTAGGGAAAAAAGACGATTAAAAAGGGGGCCCACTAAATCTTATTTAGAGATCACAAACAGTTTAGTCGGACACATGTGCAATGGTAGGAAAATTTAGAGGAGGAAATTTTAAAAGGGCAAAAAACCTGTAAACCAAGGCCCAGATCAAGAGATCAAGTACAGGGCCTGACCCCTTTTGGGGCCTGTATGGGCTAATGTTGAGGTTCCATTTTGAAAAAATTCCTAAAAAAACAAAGGTACATTATGGCCCTATAGCATGCGTACAAACGGCTAAAAAGGCCAAGGCCTTAGAATAAAGCCTATAAAAAAAGTAATCCAAAACTGTAGAAAAACAATCACATTATTTTGACCCCCTAATTTCCGATAACCGCTGTGTGCTATTGTACAGGTAGAAGGGCTGAGAGTGACTCAATAAGATCCTAGTAGATTGTCACAGCTGCAGGAGGGTGCGTGGGGGAGGATCCATAGAGAAAACATGACAATCAAAGTGGTCCCAAAGATGCTCAATTGGGTTCAAGTCTGGAGAATTGGGGGGCCAGGTTAGTACTTGGAAGTCTTGGTCCGCTTTTCCCAACCCTGTCGGACACTTATAAACCCTTTTCAATTGCTGCTGGAAAGATCCCCCTTTTTTCCTAGGAAAGACAATCAGCATGTATGGGTATGTGTGATTTGTAAGGATAGATGTATACCCAAATAGGTTGAAAGCACCTTCCACATCTATGAGTGGGCACAGAGGATGCCATAAAAACATTCCTCAGGCCATGGTATTGCCACAACTAGTTTGTGTTCTTCCAGCAATGGTTGCAGTGTATTTGTTCTCTGATGTTTACCACCTAACATGCTAATTTCCATGTGTTTTATGAAGCAGGAAACATGACTCGTTGCCAGCTGTGGTCACACTCGGATACTGCCATGAAAATTTAAGCCTTTTTTGCCAATGCATCTTTGTTAGCAGAGGTGCAGTTATCATCCGTCTGCTTAGGTGCCCCATATGCAGGAGGGTTCACGGAACTGTTGTTTATGACACACATCTGGTAGCCCCATGGTACAATTTGGCAGTGAGCTGCTCCACATTAGCATGTCACTGCCCCCGTTCCCCTCTCATATCAATGTCACATATTGTTCAGCTGTTTCCACCTTTGCTTATTCACAAAGGTGCCATTTGGCCACTTACCATACACTTTCATCGTAGCAGCATGTGAACAGTTTACAAACTGCACAGTTTCAGAAATACTGCCACCCTATTGGCCCAAAAGCCAATAATCATCCCTTTAGCAATTTTAATAAAGCAGACCTTTTATCCATGACAACAAGAAGACATATGTGTGCAAACAGCCTTTCACACATTATATAGCCACCACACCAGACCACGACATGCAAGTTCCTTCATGAGCTACATGCTGCCAACGTCAAAAGAAGCACGTGGTCTTAATAATGTGAACCGACTGAGAACGTTGAACTGAGAATAACCAATTCATCTGAACTGCTGAATTATCACATCTGTCAAACAGATCTGATGCATAAATTATATCAGAGATACATCAACCATGGAAACGAAAGGGCCTTCACGTGGAGCTTGTGGCAGAAATAGAAACCCTTTACCTCTTGCTTGGCCTGATCCAGGTGGTGTCTCAGCTCTGCACAGTTTAAGTTTAGTTCTTTCATTTTCTCAGCCTTTGTGTGAACGCCTATTCTCATTTCTTCCAAAACAGAGATATTGTTTTCTTGTTCTTTTTTTAACTGAAGTTCCAGCTCGGAAACCATTTAGGTTTGCAATCTCATAATCTTTAGCGTGATCTTTGTCTGTAAGTCTTGTCTGAGCTTCTTGTAACTTCTTTTCCAGCATGCTCATCTCTGTGTGCAGCTCATCACATGCCTTGGATATAAGTGACGGTATCTGTAAGATGTTAATAATATTAATAAGTCAAAATATAACCAGACAGAAATGGGTGGCTTTTAGGCTGGATATGGGGGCAAATAGTCTCCAATAAAAAAAGGGGGAATGGGTTTTGTGGATTCTCTGATGGCTAATTGGTAAGCACCTGAATAGGGTTTGTACCTAACATGATATAAAAGGAAATGAGCTTAGACCACATGGGACCGGACCTCTAACCCCTGATGAAGCCAGGTTAGCTGGTGAAACATGTTGGGGAGGTTAGGCATGACATTTTAAATTGTGATTTCTCACCTCGGTCTACAATTGACACCCGCTGCAGAGGGTATCACAGGGAAACCTTGTACATTTTATGTCCATTAGATTAGGGATAACTGCCCAAGTAGCATGCTTGAGATCCCTTACTGGAGTTAGTAAATTACTGTATATATAAGGTTTATTCCTTCACAATTAGAAAGGGAAAAATTGAGAGGTTAGAAATCAGGTTTTTTAAATAGTGTGTATAGAGGTTAAGTGTTATACATAATAAAAGTTACGTGTTAGTGTTTTATAGATTGAGAACTGATAGAGTTTAAGTTTGACTATGGCAAAATATTAAATATAGGGATATGGGGGCATGCACCGTCAAGCAGACCAAAGTGAAAAAAATGTGAATGAAATTCTGCACCATCAGCTCCCAGTGCTCAGATTTAGTGGCGGGTCAGGATGCCTTCAAACATAAAAGTGATGCAGAGGTTAATGCAGAGTCCATTTTCTTATGGTAACATTCTTTCCACATGTATATATCATTGCTGTTCATGTGGAGGTGCAGACCACATAGAATAAAGGGTGTTGGAATCTCTAGGACACACTCTAGTATGGTTGTAATCAATATATCTTAAGGTATGTGCACACCAGCAGTGATATGTTTCTAGTTATCTTTTTTACTGACAGCTAAAGATGGATTATACAAGTGATTTATAATGTTTTCAACTGTTGTCCATCTTCTGTCCATTGTGAAATAGAAAACTGCAGATGTAGCCAACGTTTACTGGATATTTTACACATTATGATAACTCAGCTACAATTTACTACAATGGTTTAAATCAAAATAAAGACCTATAAATAATGTGGGCTACAAATAACATGTAACATGAGGTGCATACAAAATTTAAACAATAAGGAATTACAAATACCACCCAAAAAAGTGACATGGAGAAGGATTTGGGAATCCTGGTGGACAGTAAACTTAATTGTAGCAGCCAGTGTCAGGCAGCAGCTGCCAAGGCAAACAGGATTATGGGGTGTATTAAAAGGGGCATAGATGCACACAATAAGAACATCATTCTCCCATTATACAAGTCACTGGTTAGACCACACATGGAATATTGGGTACAGTTTTGCCCACCAGTGCACAGGAAAGACATTGTAGAGCTTGAACAGGTTCAAAGGTGGGTAACAAAATAATAAAAAGGACTGGGTGGACTACAATACCCAGAAAGATTAGCAAAATTAGGGTTAGTTTAGAGAAAAGACAGCTTCAGGGGGACATAATAAATATGTTTAAATATATTAAAGGTCGATATAGAGATCTCTCTCAAGAGGAAAGAACGTTTCTACATAAACATAGAGAGGGATTCTTTACTGTAAGAGCAGTGAGACTGAGGAACTCTGCCAGAGGAACTTGTCACTCTGAATTCAAAAAGTTCAAAAAGGGTCTGGATGCATTTCTAGAGAGCAATAATATAACAAGTTATAGTGACTAGGATTCTGGAGAAGGGTCGTTGACCCAGGGATTTATTCTGATTGCCAGATTGGAGTCGGAAAGCAATTTTTTTTCCCTAAAATGAGGCAATTGGCTTCAACCTCAATGTTTTTTTTTGCCTTCCTCTGGATCAACACTGTAGCACATTAGCATAAAAGAAAGTGGATTGGATTGGCACCAGTCCCAAATCACTATATTGGATATATATTGCAGAGTCCACAAGCTTACCGGAGGTGCTATGCTTAAAGAAGATAGTCCCAGTAGAACAGCAATTCAACTAGAAGTAGCAGCACTCACCGGTTTCTTCTTTCATATACTTTTATTCATTATTCATGGGCATGCGAGCAAACAGGCATGGAGAAACACCATTACACCCTACAGCTGTTTCACGTCATCCGACGCTTCATCGAGGCATGTAGAGGGCATGCGCAGAGCACATTTAAACCCCCAGCTGTCAATCAACGTAAATACTGACATCATATCCGAAACGAACACACAGACATATATACAAAACCTCATAATGTTATAACTAGACCCTACATTAAAAACTATTATTCCTACCCCAACGGAATTTTACAAAAAAGGAGATAAATCGTTCCTATCATTAAGCCCTAATGGACCCAAAGCTTCAGTTCTCAAAATCCACCTGGATTCTAGTTGTAACAACTTTGTATGTCTATCCACATTTCCTGAACTAGTAGTAACCCTTTGAAGACCTGCAAATGAAATTTGTGTTGTATCACCACTATGCATTAAACGCATATGTGCAATAAATCGCGGTGCTCCCTTGCCTGTCTTTACAGAATACAGGTGTTCTCTGATTCTCTTGAACAGAGGACGTATAGTTTTACCTATATAAAAGCAACCACATTTGCACCATAATGCGTAGATTACAAAATCCGATCTACACGTGACAAAATCCCTCACTGCATGCCACACTTGACCCAATTGTAAGGGAGATTCTGTTTTCATGAGTTTACAAAAGGAACATTTTCCACATCTATGGTTTCCCACAGGAATTGATTGATTTAACCAACTACTACCACGATCATCCACAAATTTACTTCTTACTAATTTATCTTTGATATTTCTACATCTCCTAAACGAAACAATCGGAGGTAAAGATGCTTTTTCCTGTAAATCACTATCTGATTCAATAAGTGACCAATGTTTCCTAATTATTGCCCGTATATAATCTGACATGTCACTATATTGAAACGATAGTACAAATTGGTCCATATTTCTCTTCTCCCGTCTTTTAAACAGAGAAACACGTCTATCACATTTAACTGCCCTAGAGAAAGCCTCAGAAATATTCTGTTCCTCATATCCATGTTCTCTTACTCTATCCATCAATTCGACAGATTGGCTCACAAAGTCACCATAATCTACATTGTTACGTCTTAATCTTAGAAACTGACCAAATGGAAGGGATTTCTTTACATGTTCAGAATGGATACTATTCCTGTGAAGTAATGCATTAGTAGAACTTGGTTTTCTATGCCCACGTGTAATTATGCTGTTCTCACTGATTTGTATCTCAAGATCTAAAAATACCACTTTTTCACCTCCTAGCATTGCTGTAAATTCCATATTGAAAGTATTGATATTAATGTATCTCACAAACTCCTCAAACTGTTCAACCGTCCCAGACCAAATCAACAGAACGTCATCGATAAAACGTGACCATTGTACAATGTATTTTAGAAATGGATTTTCTAAACTATAAATATATTTCTCCTCCCAATACGCCAAGAATAAATTAGCAAAAACCGGGGCTACGGGCGGTTATAAGGATTGATGAGAATCCAGAGAGTACTGCAGAAGATTTACCAAGGGCACTAGGAGCCGGGCGGAAGAATGTAAACACCTTTTTCTTGGAGTGTAACACACAGGACCAGATTAAATTGCTGAGTACACGTGTGTTGGAACATCGGGTTACTACCCTAGCAGAAAAAGAAGTTCGCCTGTTCTGGACAAATAGCACTCTTCAGTCTTATCTGGAATGTGAACGCTCCCCGAGGGGGTTGCGTGTCTATAAGGAAATCTCGCAATTCCAAGACGATCTAGTTTTCTCTGAGAAATGGAAACAAGCACACATAGAACACTCACTTAAACTAACTAAGTTGGTGCTGGAGAAATCGAGAGTGGAGTATGATCAGGTGTGCATAGATCTTGAAAACGCACGGTGTGAATTACGCTTGAGGGGACTAAATGCA
>JAODAL010020696.1:0-68799 GCA_025379985.1 Phyllomedusa bahiana | reverse complement strand
ACTTTTAGGGTTTTTCCATTTTCCCTGGTTTTAAGTTTTTTTCCCCTTTTGGGGGAAAATGGGTTTTAAATTTTTGTTTGCGAGCCCAAAAATTTTCCAAAATTCCATAAAACAAAAAAAGGCCTTCCATAATCTGGATTAAAAAACCTTTTTTCCCAAATTTCTTAAAGCATCACCCAAAAAATTAGAGATTCTGAAAAAAGCATAACGGACTGAAAAAGGAAAGGAAAAAAGGTCTCCAGCCACTAAACCCTTCAAACCACAGTTTGCTAGATGCTCACATTCCAAATTATATTATTATTTTTTTTTTTGGGCCATTTGATTAAAGGGGCCCATTCAAGGGGGGGGTTTTTAAATTAAAAAACAAAACAAAACCGGGGTTAAAAGTGTTTAAGTTGTAAGGGGACAATTGGCCCCGGCAGAGGGAAAAAGGGGTTCCCCAAAACCCCCCCCCCCCGAGGGGCCTTTTAAAAATCTACTTGGAGGGGGGAAAAAAAACCCAGGAGGTGGAGGGCGGACATTTTTTGTGGGGGGAAAGTAGTGACAAGGTTAGTGAAGGTTATAGGAAGCATGAAGAAAGGGGTTTTTCCCGGGTTTTGCTTTTTGAAGCGGGTTTAAAAGGGGAGGAAAAGTCTAAAGTTTTGGGGGGCCAGGGGGGGAAATTCCCAAAAGTGGGGGGGAAGCCCCGGGAGAAGTCCTTAGAGGCGGTTGTGGGGGGAGCGTTTTAAGGGGAAGAAGGGGAGAAGGTCCTGTGGGAGCGGAAGGGGCGGGGAGGGGGAGATTTTTGGGTTTAAAGGGAAAGAGTTTGTTGGGGGGGAGAGGTCATGGAGAGCCTTTTTGGTTAAAGGAAATAGAACTTAAAAAAGAATTCGCGGGGCCCAAAGGGGGAAGCCCAGTGAAGGGTTTGGGGCCGGGGGGGGAAAGAGGCAGTGGGGTGGGGCGAGGAGAGAGGTGGATAAGCGGGCAGCAGATTTAAAGGGAAAGGGAAAATTGGGGGGGGCCCGGGGGTTTGGTTCCGGGAAAAAGCCCCCCTGAAAGGATGTTGCGTAGTCTGGGGGCGGGAGGACGGGCAGGGCCCACAAATTTTGTAGTGTCAAAGTTGAGGAATAAAGAGTTGGAGAATTTTTTTTTCAGGTGGAGGTGGGCCAGGCAGAGGGTGAGGGTTTGGATGGGGGGTTTTTGAAAAAGAAAAGAGTGGAGTCTAGGATTACCCCCAAAAAGGCAGCGGACTTTGCGGAAACGGGTGAGATTTGTGGGGGCCTTGACTATAATAAAAGAGTTCGGGGGCAAGGGTTTTGGTTTGGGAAATGGTGGAAAAGAATGATGATTTCCCTTTTTTTACTCCACATTTTTTTTTTGGGGGAGCGTGAGGGAAAAGAAGGGGGGAAAATGGACAAACAGCGGGTTGGGCCCCGGGAAAGATTTAGAGAAGTGACACCCGGGGCCCGGAATGTAGAGTTGGGGTATCGTCGGGAATACAGGGGGGTAATGAAACCCCGTGTGGGCTATGAGCAAAAACCGGGGGCCAAAGGGGTTTTAAACAGTAAAAGAAGATTTTTGGGCCCAGGGGACTGAAGCTTTGGGGGAAAACCAAACAGGAGAGGGGCCCAGGGGGAGGGGGGTTTTGGGGAGCGAGAATGAGGGAACGCGGGGAAAGTCCGATCATTTGAGGTACGAGGGGACCCAAAGAAAGGGCCAAAATTTTCCGTGATGCACGGGGAGGAGAGGTTTTGGGTGCAGGGGGGGAAATGGTCCACATTGTAAAAGGCAGGGGGACAGGTTTTAAGGGAGGGGGAGCCCCGAGTAGGGCAAAAAGATTTTAGCAGTTAATGGGGTCTTTTAGGGGGCCCTTTGGTTAGGGGGGTTTCGGTGGAGTGGGGGGGGTCGGAAAAACCAAATTGTATGGGGTCAAAGAAGAGATTTTGGAGGGAGAAGGTGGGAGCCCAGTTGAAAAATAAAAAGGGGACCCAGTGAGGTTGGGGCGGATATTTGGACAGGGAAAAGAGGGGTCAAGGGTTGTTTTTTTTTAAGGTTTGGAGTGTTAGAGCATTTTTAAAAGGCAAAGGGAAAAATGCCCAGGGGTTTAAAGTGAAAGGTTTAAAGAGTTTGGGTGAGGGCTGGGATGATAGAAGCATGGGGTCGGGGAAATGAGGTGGGAGGGCAGTGGTCAAGACAAACGGGTTAGGAGGTTGGGAAATTTGGGACAGTAGGGGGAGAGCTTGTCATTAGGGGCCCGTGGGGGAAAGAATTTTAAGGGGGGAAGAGCTTTTTTTGAAAGGGGTGGGAGGTGGGGTGTTGGGGACTGGGGGCTGAAGCTTTCTCTGATGGGGTGGATCTTCTGAAGGAAGTGACTGGCCAAGTCGTCTGCTGAAAGGAGGGATGGGGGAGGAGTTAGGTGGACGGAGAAGAGAGTTGAAGGTTATGAATAATTGTCTGGGGTAGTGGGAAAGGGAGGATATGAAAAGGTGAAATAGTCCTGTTTGGCTGGGGCGAGTGGGGACTTAAATGTCTGCAGTGAGTGTTTGTATAAGGCAAAGTCATCAGTGGAGTGAGTTTTCTTCCAGTGGCGTTCGGCAGCTCTGGAAGCACGCCTCAGTTGTTTAGTGGAGTCTGTGTGCCAGGGTTGCCTGTTGATTTTTTTGCGGGTTTTTTTTGTGTGTGAGAGGAGCAAACTAAAGTAAAGGGGGCGGTGATGATTGTATGGTTGTAGAAAGTGGTGGCTGCGTCTGGGTCATTAAATGAGGAGATAGTTGAAAGAGGTGCAAGAGAGTCAGAGAGAGTATGAGGGTTGAGGTTTTGTAGATTCCTGCGGGGTCGTACTGGATAAGAGACAGGAGGAGCAGGTGGGGTGGAGATAGTCGTGAAGGTAAGCAGGGTGGGGACGGATAGGGGGTGGGGAGAGTTAGAGTAGTCGGATAGGGGGCAGAGGCGAGTGAGGATGAGGTCCATCTGAACAATCCCACCACAAAACGTACCGCAGTTGGAGTTAGGAAGTTTAAAGGAATGCTGAAGATCAGCGAAGGAGTGGAACCCAAGTCATGATATAGGTTATGTCTACACTGCATGGTAATATTGTCGGATTTTTGGCAGATTCAGTATTTAGAATCCGCCAAAAATCCGATGGTATGCTGTGCTGCATAGACAGCAATATAAAATCAGTGCTGTAGTCTACACAGCACAGATTTTTTACGTAAGGTTTTAAAATGCGGCAGATTTTAAAACATGTTGGATATTCTGCCCGGATTTCCGTCGGCCCCGTACATTGAATGCACATCTGAAAACCGACCACGACAAAAAACGTGGTTCGACTGCGGTCCAGCAATGTAAAAATGCCATCGGAATTCGGAATGGCATTTTAAAATGTACTGAGTAGACATAGTCATACAGTATCTCACAAAAGTGATTACACCCCGCACATTTTTGTAAATTGCCCAATTTGCCATTTTCCATCCACAGTGGCATGTGACTTGTTACTGTTACAATGTCTCAGGTGTGAATGGGGAGCAGGTGTGGAAAATTTGATTTTATCACTCTCACATACTGGTCACTGGAAGTTCAACATGGCACCTCATGGCAAAGAACTGTCTGAGGATCTAAAAAAAACAATTGTTGCTAGACCTAGGCTATAAGAAAATTGCCAACAACCTGAAACTGAGCTGCAGCATGGTGACCAAGACCACACAGCGGTTTAACAAGAAAGATTCCACTCAAAACAAGCCTTGCCACGGTCGACCAAAGAAGTTGAGTGCACGTGTTCAACGCCATATCCAGAGATTGTCTTCTCAAAGACAGCAGAGGTTAAAGGGGTGGGAGATCAGCCTGTCAGTGTTCAGACCATATGCGGCAAACTACATCAAATTGGTCTGTTGTCCCAGAAGGAAACCTCTTCTAAACATGATGCACAAGAAAGCCTGCAAACAGTTTGCTGAAGACAAGCAGGCTAAGGACATGGATTACTGGAAACATGTCCTGTGGTCTGATGAGACCAAGATAAACTTATTTAGTACACATAGTGTCAAGTGTGTGTGCGGGAATGTCATGATTTTGGGTTGCATGAGTGCTGCTGGCTGTGAGTTACAGTTCATTGAGGTTACCATGAATGCCAACATGTACTGTGATGTAAGCCGAGTACCGAGGGCAGGTTTTCTGGAATACAGCGAAGTCACGGACAAAGAACACGACTCCAACACCAGCTCAACAATGGTTTGTTTTACTCAATTTTCTGGAAAAAGTTGGTGAACAGATCCCCCAAACACAAATTTACAAATACGTATACTGGGCCCCTGTGCTGCACAGCGCGCCGCCAGAAGTGTACTCTCTGGATGCCCGGTAACTTTACCTAACCGTGGGGTTCGGAAAGGCCGATAACCCCTTACCTTCTTAATACCGTAATCACCAACGGGAACAATTGTGTGTGGTGGCAGTTGCAGGGGCTCGTGGTGCAGCACAGCAGCTTACACAGCTTAAATGATTTACCCACTTCCCTCCCAAACACACGTGACACAAACTTTCCCTCACAGATGAACCGGTTCAAGTAGCTAATGGTGCACTAGTAAACTCTCCAAGTCCTGAACAGGAGGATGTATTTGGGAAACCCTCCTTTGGCCTGTAACTGAGCCTAAACTAACTAAACTAATATCAGGCCTTCTCACAGTCCTGAACTCGTTGGCGTGCACGCATCCGCTGAGGTACCTTAAAGATGGCCGGCAATTCCTGTCCTCAGGTGCAGATGGATGGAATGGATGGTCCGGCTGCAGACAGTCCTCTCTATCTTGGCAGCTTGTCCTTCTTGTCCAGGAGTTCTCTCTCTCCCTCTGCGATGGCGTCTGTATAGACAGGCAGGCTCTCCTCTGTCCCTGGAACGACTGTGAATCCTGGCTCCTTTAGCTCAACTCTCTCAACGCTTCTCAAAATGGCTGCTACATGTGCCAGTTTTATACCATGTCCCTCATTTGTATATACTGGAAACTGGACATAGCGGCATCTTGTGGCCAAACAGTAGAATACAAAGAAACATTTTACAACTGTCATGCATGGGATTTACTTAGAAAACACAAGGAGGCTGTCCCACTATCCCACAGTGACATACTAAAGTAGAGCATTATTCCCTCCCTTTAGAAACTGGGCAGCAGAGCAGCATTACAACATGATAATGACCCCGAACACTCATTTTTTGTTTGGGGTAACTTGGAAACTCCTAGTTTCTGTCTCCTGATTTTTCCAAAAAGTTGTCAAAAACCACAAATTGTCATTGACATGGAATGAAACAAAGATGGTATTTGAAATTGGTGTCCCCTGACCATAATTTTAACCATAGTGTCTACCATGCCGATTGTCACAGAAAATTACAGAAAGAAGGCCAAATTTACTGCTACAAAGGCAGGTCTAAAATCCACTCCCAAAAGGAGTCAAACACAGCATCAGTGTTACATGGGAGAAGTAACACAAGCACAAAATACTATTAAATAATCAGTCACATATCCAATATTCATGACGGGAGTGACTGCTTAGTACATACCTGTACACGTGTTAGAAGCCAGTTCACTCCAGAATGCGCTCAACCCCAGAATATTGACAGGGTGATTCCGTGCTCCGTATTCTACTGTGCATAAACTGCCCCTACACTATTGTGCTGCTCACGCGTGGGGACTAGCCTTCTGTCCTACAACGGCTAGAGAGCCTGGGGTCCCAAAATGCTGCCCACCAACCAGACTCCCACTTAGAAAGGGAGAAGAAAAAGAGAGGGGATGCTGACTCCATACTAAGGGCGACATGTATGAATCTCGCCACGTCGGGCGCACCTTTCCGCCAGTTTTCCGGCGAAATTTGCGCCTGATTTATGTCGGCGCTGGGGCGCGCTCATACATACTATGTAAAGTCCGCCGCGCCTCGCCAGTGTTTGGGGCGCAGTGCGGGACTTAGGCGCAGTGCGGCGCTGTGCCTATGATTCGCCGCCCGAGGTAGTGCGCGCATACATATACTGTAAAGTCCGTCGCGCCTCGCAACTGTGTGGGGCGCAGTGCGGGAACATGGGCGCAGTGCTGCGCTGCGCCTAATATTCGCCGTCCGAGGAGGTGCGCTCATACATGCAGGGAAAAGTCCGCCGCACCTCGCCAGTGTGTGAGGCGCAGTGCGGGACTTAGGCGCAGAAGGGACTGCGTCGAAGATGTGTTCCGATTCGAGACAGGCTGGAAAACAGCGAGAAATCATTAAAGATGTCCGTGCGGAGTATGAATCAAAAAATCGCCTTTATAAAGGCGGAAAACATTCTCAGAAAAGAGCTCAAACCTCAAAAATAAAAAATACATAAAAAAAAACACTTTCCAAAAATCTAGAACGGCGCTATTCCTAATTCCTAAGAATTAGGATATTGGAAATTGCCGGGAAATTGTCACGGTTCATGCCGCGGTCCCTGCCTTGGACCGTCGGCCTGTCAGTGCCTGCCATGTCTCTGCTGGGGCTCCCTGTGCAGGGGTCCCAGCAGCCTCTGTTCTGCTATGCACTTTGCTGTCCTGTCCAGTCTTGTTGCTTCCTGGGTCCTGTCTGTGCACTGTGCCTCCTAAGGCGTGCGCGCGGCAGCTTCCTGCCTATTTATAGTTTCCTGTTCTGTGCACCTTCCTCTTCAACCCTGACTCTGGCTATAAGAGGAAGTTTTTTTCTTTACTCTGGGCCCGTTCTTTGCGTCTTTTGGGCAGTCTTTTGCTGTGTCCAGTGTTTTCCCATCTTGAGCGCCTGCCGGCCTTTGGGTTTTTGCCTTTGGGGGATTTTTAAACCCCTGAGTTGCGGGTCCAGTTGTCCCTTCCCCATTGAGTTTCCGGGGCCATCTGTCGGGTTGTCTCCGTTGTCTGCTGTTTTTCTGCTGTGTTCCTGCCCTGGATTGCGCTCTCCTGTTACCAAAAGTATCCTGCCGTGTTCCTGGTCTGTACCTGATGTGTTACCCTTTCCATTTCCTCCCGTATATGGGGTGTTTATATGTCTTTTAAACCCCCCTGTACCCTGCTGTACATTTTCCCGTTTTTTTCCTGGAAAATTTTCCCCCAACCCCCCTGGTTTCCGTCATGCCCCGGCTGCCCACCGCGGGTTAGCCCGCGGGGGTTGTGATTTGGGGGGTTTCCCCCACCAAGTCCAACCGTTTTTGCGGCGGGCTTGGTGAAGACCGGGGGCCCCTTTAAGACCCCACCCCCGGGCCCCGTGGTCCTCCAGTACCCCTTTCCCCTTCGGTGATCACAGGGGGATCCACCCCCGGTTCTTGTCGGTCCTTCCCCTACTTCCCCCATCCCCAGAAATAACTTCCCCTTTAAACCCTTTTCCCATCCCATTCCAATTCCCCTTTTCCAAAAATTTCCCCCTTAACCAAAAATTCCCAAAATACCAAATTATTTTCCCTTTTCCTAAATTTCCAACCAAAAATTCCCCTTTTCCTTCCCCAAAATTCCAGCCCCCAATTCCTTACTTTCCCTTTCCCATTAAAACCCAATTTCTTTTTAAAACCAAAAATTCCCCACAAATTATTTTCCCAAATCAAAAAAACCCACATCCCCCCCCCCCATTTTTTTTGCCCCCCCCTTTTTTTGCCCCCCCCCCCCCCCCCCCCCAATTGGTTTTGGGGGGAAAAAAAAATTAAAAAAAAATTTTAAAAAATAAAAATGGGGCCCCCCCCCCTTCCCCCCCAGAGTTTAAACGTTTGGCCTGGGTTATGGTCCACCCCAGAGCTTATTTTGGCCCTTTGCTCATGGTCCGGGCCCAGAGTTACTTTTGGGCCTTATTCAGGGTTCCACCCCCGGCTTACGTTTGGGTTTTAGCTAAATGGTCCCAAGCCAAAAAGTTTTAGTTTGGCCTAGTTTCATGGGTCCGCCCAGAGCTTCGTTTGGCCTAGCTAAAGGGGTTCCAGCCAGAGTTTACGTTTGGCCTAGCCCCCCAGGGTCCCAGCCCAGAGTTTTACGTTTGGCCTAGCTCATGGCCCCAACCCCAGAGCTTACTTTTGGGCCCTAGTCATGGTCCAGCCCAGAGCTTACTTTTGGGCCCTTAGTTGGCCAAAAAAGCCCAGGTTTAGGGTTTGGCCTAGCTCATGGCCACCCCAGAGCTTACGTTTGGCTACCCAGGGCCCCGGGGCCAGGTTAAACTTTTGGCCTGGGTCCAGGGGCCTCCAGGCCAGAGCCTTACTTTTGGGGCCTAGCTCCAGGGTTTCCAGCCCAGAGTTTTACTTTTGGGCTTAGCCATGGTCCACCCCAAGAGCTTACTTTTTGGCCAAAGCTCTTTGGTCCAGCCCCCAGTGCTTACGTTTGGCCTAGTCATGGTCCAGCCCAGAGCTTACTTTTGGGCCTTTGGGCTCAGGGCCCCAGACGAGCTTCCCTTTTTGGCCTAAGTTTAATTTTTCCAGCCCAGAGGTTAAATTTTGGGCCCTTTAGTCATGGTCCAGCCCAGAGTTACTTTTGGGGCCTAGCTCTTTGGTCCACCCCAGAGCTTACGTTTGGCCTAGCTCATGCCCAGCCCCAAAAAAAGGCTTTTTTGGCCTACCCTCTTTGGTCCAGCCCAGGGTTTAAAATTTTTGGGCCCATAGCTCAGGGTCCAGCCCAGAGCTTATGTTTGGTTACTCATGGTCCCAGCCCAGAGCTTAGTTTGGCCTAGTCAGGCCCACCACACCGAGCTTACTTTTTGGGCCTTTGCCCCATGGTCCGCCCCAAGGCCCTTTCGCTTTTGGCCTGGGTTCCAGGGGCCCCAGCCCAGGTTAAAGTTTGGCCCCTCCCTAAATGGTCCAGCCCGGGGCTTACGTTTGGGCCTTGGCTCAGGGGTTCCACCCCAAGACCCTTACGTTTGGGCCTAGCTCAGGCCAGCCCGAGCTTAGTTTGGCCAAAGCTCGGGTTTCCACCCCAGAGCTTACTTTTGGGGCCTTCCCTCATTCCCAGCCCAGAGCTTAGGGTTTGGCGTTGCTCAGGGTTTCCAGCCCAGGCTTACGTTTGGCCTTGCTCATGGTCCAGCCCGGGCCCTTACGTTTGGCCTTGTCGGGGTCCACCCTAGACCCTTTTTTGGGGCCTTTGCCAATTTGGTCCCCCTTGAGCTTACGTTTGGCCTTGCCCCAATGGTCCAGTAGAGTTAATTTTGGGGCCTTG
Source organism: Phyllomedusa bahiana (assembly GCA_025379985.1). Lineage (NCBI taxonomy): Eukaryota > Metazoa > Chordata > Amphibia > Anura > Hylidae > Phyllomedusa > Phyllomedusa bahiana. Next base: position 59,689 of record JAODAL010020696.1, on the reverse strand, counting down.
TTTCTTTGGGCCACCCCCAGAGTTTAAAGTTTGGCCCTTGCTCTGGTCCAGCCAAAAGGCTTACTTTTGGCCTTGTTCAGGCCCCAAGCCCAGACCCCTTACTTTTTGGGCCCTTGCTCTTGGTCCAGCCCAGAGCTTACTTTGGGCCCTTTTGCTCATGGCCCACCCCCAGAGCCTTCTGTTTTTCCCCGGGGCCCTTACGGTCCCCCCCCTGACCCTTCTGAGCCCCCGTGGCTTCGGCCCCACCCTGGCCTTCTGAGTCCCGTGGCTTCGGTCCCCCCCTGACCTTCTGAGTCCCGTGGCTTAGGGGCCCCGCCTGAGCCCTTTCGGGTTTTTTTCCCCGTGGCTTACGGTCCCGCCCTGAGCCTTCTGAGTCCCCGTGGCTTAGGGGTCCCCCCCTGACCCTTCTGGGCCCCCGTGGCTTCGGTCCCGCCCCGGGCCCCTTCTGAGTCCCCGTGGCTTAGGGTTTCCCCCTGACCCTTTCTGAGCCCCCGTGGCTTAGGGGGCCCCCGCCCTGGCCTTCGGGAGTCCCGGGGTTACGGCCCCGCCCTGAGCCTTCTGAGCCCCCGTGGCTTACGGGGGTCCCCCCCGGGGGGGTTCCCCCCCATTTTGCCTAGTGCCCCGTTTGTTCCTCCCTTGCACCTCCGTTTTTTGGTTTTCCCTATTGGTTTTAAATACGCCTTTTATTTGGGTTTTTTGGGGTTCCCCCGTAGAAGTTCCCGGGCCCCGGGGCCTATGGGGAAAATGCCATTTTGTTTTGGGAAGGGGGGGGGGGGGGTTTTGAGGGGGGGGGGGTTCTGTCACGGTTCATGCCCCCCGGTCCCTGCCTTGGCCCTTTTCGCCCTGTCCGTGCCTGCCATGTCTCTGTGGGGGTTTCCCTGTGCAGGGGCCCCCACCCCCCCCCCCCCCCCCCCCCTACCCCCTTGTTTTCCCTGTATGTCCCCTTCCCTGTCCTGCCCAGTCTTGTTGTTTCCCGGGGGTCCCTTGTCTTTTGCCTTTTTCCCCCCCTAGGCTTTTGCGCGCGGCAGTTCCCGGGCCTTTATTTTTTATTTTTTCCTTTTTCTGTGCCCCTTTCCCTCTTCACCCCTGCCCTTGGCTTTAAGAGGAAGTTCTTGTCTCTACTCTGGGTCATTTCATTGCAGTCAAATTGCAGTTTTTGCTTTTGCCCAGCTGCTTCCCTTTTCTTGAGTCCTGCCCATCGCTGGTCTGGTTGGAGATTTTAAAACCCCTGATTTGCGGGGCCCAGTTGCTGTTCCCATTGAGCTTTCCCATTTTTGGGTTGTCCCCGTTGTCTGCTGTATTTCTCCCTGTGTTCCTGTCCTGAGTGCTTTTCCTGTTCCCGATGTACCCCGCCGTGTTCTGGTCTGTCCCTGTGTTTTAAACCGTCCAGTTCCTCCCGTTTCCTGTGGGGTTCTTTTTGTGTACTTTTAAACCCCTCCTGTTCCTGTTTGTCCCTTTTTTCCTGTGTTTCCTGTATTTCCCCCGCCGGGGTTTCTGCTTGCACCCCGGTGTCCCCGGGCGGGTAGCGAGGGTCGGGGGGGTAGTGACCGGGGGGGGTCCCGCACCAAAAGTCCACCCCGTTTTTGCGGGGGGCTCGGGTGAAAAACCGGGGGCCCCCTTTTAGCCCCAAATCCCGGGCGTGGTCCCCCAGCTCCCAAACCCCCGCCTGCGGTGATAAACAAAAGGGTTTCCCCCTTCCGGATGTTGCGGTGGGCCCGCTTGGGGTAGTCTTTCGGCGCCCCCAACCTTTTCAAAAATACAGAAATTTCAAATTTTTTGAAAGCTATTCCCCATTGGGTTTGGGGCAGAAAAATGGCCCAAATCAGAATAGGGGGGACAGTGAACCATTAAAATATGGGGAAACTTTTGACCAATCAAAATTAAAAGGGGGACAGTTCCAAAGTACATTTTTAAAACTGCAGAAAAGAGCTAAAGGGTTGAGCTAGCGGGGGCTTTGGGTTTTATTTTGGGGGCCAATAAAGAATAGGAGGCGGGCCCCTTTATATCCTATGGAGAAGTTTGAACCAATCAAAAATTTCAAAGGGGGGGGACATTTTAAAAATTACGGGTAAAATATAAAAGAGCGATTGGTTGAACAAGGGTGGCTTGGCTATCCCACCCAAAATCGGACCCGGTCCCTTACTTTTTCCCATTGTAGTCTATGGGGAGACCCAAGCGAAAAGGGAAATTCGGCCCCTCGGGCCCCGTGCGGCATGGAGTATATTTAAAAAATAATTTTTTTTAGTTGAAAAAATATTTTTGGAAAAAGAGTTTAAAAACCTTCTTTTTAAAACTTAAATAAATTTAAACCCCAAAAAAAACGCGTTTGTCCCGAAAAACCGGGGGTTTACATAAAAAAAATTCCCCAATTTTAGAAAATTTCCCGGGAAATACAGTAATTTCAAATTGTTTAAGCCCCTTCGGGTTTGGTGGGCAGAAGCCAACCAACCCAGAATGGAGCGACAAAAAACCCCATTATACCCTTTATGGAGAAGTTTTGACCCAACCCAAAATAAAAGGCGGGACAGTTCAAAAAAGAAAGTAAAAAAAATGAAAAGAGCTGATTGGTTGAGTTTGGGGGGGCCCGGGGCTATCTGGGGCCAAAATCAAAAAGGTTAGGCGACCCTACTTCTCCCATTTTTTGGCCCTAGGGAGAGTTGGGGCCAATGCTTTTCTCGGGGGCTCTGCCCCCCGTGCGGCATGGAGTATTAATAAAAAACTCTTTTTTATTAATTTAAAAAAAATTTTATCAGTTTAAAGCTAAATCCTTTCTAAAAAAATTAAATCTTTTAAATTCCCCTAAAAACCCGGTTTTGGTCCCCGGGAAAACGGCCCCTACTTGGGGAATTTGAATAAAAGAGAATTCCCGGGAAATACAGAAATTTCCCCAAAATTGTTTAATTTTTAAAGGGGGTGGGCAAAAAACCCCCACCCTTTTTAAAATAGGGAGTGACAGTGGTACCATTAATCCTATGGGGGAGTATTGACCAAATTTTCCAGAATTTTGGAGAAACCAGGGGCCCTTTTAAAAACCTATGGAGAAAATATTGACCAATCATTAAAAGGCGGGGCATTTAAAAATTTAACTAAGTAAAAACCCCAGAAAAAGAGTTTGTTTGGTTAAGCTAGAGGGGGCTCGTCCAACTTACCCCAACAGAGCGCGAGTACTTTCCCTCATAGATTTCTTTGGGGAAAAGAAAATTCCCGAGCGGTTTCCTGGGTTTGGGAATTTTAAAGGGGCGCGGTTTTTTTGGGAAACCCAAATGGGAGACCCGGAGTGACGTTTTAGGGGTTTTCAAATTGCAATGGGAATAAAAACTTTTTAAAGGGCCGAAATCAAAAGATAAGAGTCAGAATTTTGTCCCAAATCTGTAAAATAAAATGATCCATATATTTGGGGGGAAATGAAAAAAAAAAAAATTTTCAAAAAAATTTCATTTTTTTTTCTTTATTTTCGGTACCACTGATCTTTTGTAGGGGTGTTAACAAAAAATAAAAAAAAAAAACTTTAAATTTTTTAAAATTTTAATTTTTTTTTTTTTCTTTTACCCCAATATTATTGATCATTTTTTTATAAAACATGGGTTACAACTTCTGTTACTTTTTATCTTTTTGTTTTTTGCCTTTGTACATTTGTTTCCCGATTGCATTAAAAAAAAAAACCCAAAAAGGGGTTGGGGGTTCGTTTTGCCCCCTCCCCTTTTGGGCCCAAAATTTTAACCGCGCCCTTTTAATTTTAACCCAATTCACAGAAGCCGCTCGGAATTTCTTTTCCCCCATGAATTGGGGGGAAAAAAGGGTTGCCCGCGCTCTGTTTGGAAAAAGTGGAACGAGCCCCCGCTTTGGCCTTCCAAAAAATTTCAGCTCTTTCTGCTTTTTTTTCTGTTTTTTGGAACTTTTCCGCGCCCCCCTTTTGAAATATGTTTGGTCTTATTTTCCTTTAGGAAAAGGGGGCCCCTTTGTCGCCCCTTTTTCTGATTGGTCAATACCCCTCCATATTTTAAAGGGGCCAAATTTTTCGCCCCTTAATTCGGGTTTGGGTTTAAAAATAATTTTTCCTCCATAGGAATATAAGGGGCCACTGCCCGCTCCTTTTTTGTTTGGGTGGTTTTCCCCCCGGGGAAACCAATCAGAAGATTTTTAAAAATTTTTGGAATTACTTATTTCCCCGGCAATTCTTATTTTTGGGAATTTCCCTTATTTTAAGGCCGGGTTTCGGGCGCCCAAAATCCCATTATAGGGTTTTAAATTTAAAATTTATTTTATTTAAAAGGTTTGAGCTCTTTTTCAGATGAATTTTTTTAAACAACAAATAAAAAGGGTTTTTTTTTTATTCCCCTTCCCGCCTCCAGGGGCCCTGAACAGGGCGCCCTTTTTTAAAAAAAGGAAAGCCCGGGATTTTAATTGGCCGAATCCCCCTTCCCTTTTTTAGATTTAAAATGGGAAAAATTTTTAGGTTCGCGCTTTGGATTGGTTTTTGGGTTTAGCCAAACCCAACCCCCCTAGCTCGCCAATAAAGCTCTTTTCGGGCATTTGTACTTATTTTGAACGGGCCCCCCTTTGATTTCTTTTGGGTTCAATATTTCCCCATTGGTTTTAATGGTTCCCGCGCTCTTTATTTTTGTTTGGGCCGGTTTTGCCGACCAATGAGAATTTGTTTTCCGAATTTAAATTTCTGTATTTCCCGGAAATTTTCCCAAAATATCCTTTTCTTGATTTTGCGCCGTTAGTTTTTTTGGGAAAGTGATTTTTTTAAATGTTTTTTTTTTGAGGTTTGAGCTTTTTTCTGAAAATTTTTTTCCCCCTTTTAAAAGGCGTTTTTTCCCCCGAAAAACCCAAAAACCTCCATCCCGCCGGGCAGTGCGCCGAGGTTTTTCTTTTGGATCTTCAATGTTCCCTCCCCTTTTTTCCCGGTTCCCTTCGCCCCCCCCCCCCCCCCTCCCCAAGCATTTAAAACCAAAATATATTAGGTCGGGACTTTTCGGAAAGCTGCCGAGGGCTGCAATGCGCCGCAATTTTCCCGATTCCCCCCGATTAATACATGCCTCGGGGTTTTCGGGGGCCCCGCGCCCCCCGGGGAACCCCACACCCCAACAACACCGCGCCCATTTGCCCGCCACCCCCTTGGGGGTGGGCTAAAAGGGGGCCAAAACGCTGCGCCAAAAACCACCCCCCCAAAAAAACCCCAGTGGCGAAAAAAAGGCCCCTTTCTTACATGTCGCCTGAAAGAAAGTTTTCTAAACCCGAGGGGGCCAGGGGGGAGGGAAGAACCTTTGGGCGGATTTTTATGCCATATTAGCAATATTCCAGTGTAAAAAAGTTTTAACTTTAAAACCCACACTGATGCCCATTTTTTTTAAAGGTGTGCCCCCTTTTTTAAAAAATTTTTTCACACCTTACTCTTAAAAAGTACTTTACGAAAAGAAAGCTTTATGAAGTGTCAGTCTTTAGTAAGTTCTCCTTGAATCTTCTGCACCAGATAACCCACCCTTTTTTATATTTCCAAACATTTCACGTGCTTTTTAACCCATAAAACCCAAATTTTTTGGGGGAAAAACTTTTGTTGACCCAAACATTCCCGGGGTAAAACAACCCCTCTCCCCCCTTTTTTCTTTTGGGTTAAAATTTCAGAATGTAATGCAAGTAAAGAAATATTCTTTATTGGACAGCTGATCATCCCAAATAAAATGTGGATTTGTTCAGAAAAAATTTTAAAACGGGAAAAAATTTAACAATTGCAGGGACGATTATGTCTCCCTCCATGTATAATGGTTTGATCTGTGTGAACCCTTTTGGGGAATAAAGCTTTTCAAAAAACTTTGTTGTAACGTTTTTGGCACTTTTTTGGGAAACAATTTTTTTCCCTGTAAAAAAAAGGGTCCTTCCCCTATATAAATAAAATTCATAAAGCTCCCAATAAAGTTATCGTGAAAAATTTAAAAGGGGTTGTCTAAAACTACAAAGTTTTAGCTTTCAAAAGAAAAGGAACATTAAATGAAGACTTTTTTCCAAAATTTATATTGTTTTGTTCATTTTTTTTTGTTAAGGGCTCCCAAATAAATTTTTTCACCTTCTGGGGCTTCGGGGTTTCCCAAGGGGCCCAAAAACCTTTTGTACCCCTTTTCCCCGGGCTTTTTGTTCTCGGATGGGCGGGGGAGTGATGTCTTCATCCGGTCTTGCGGGCGTGAGAGCTTGTGTGTTATCTGATCTTTCAGAAAAAAGACAAAATTTTACTCTACTGCACAGGTGTAAAAACTGCGGCCCTAAAAGTTTTGGGGGGAAACTACAACCCCCTTTCAGGGCATTTGTATAATCTAAACAGTGGGCATGATGGGATTTGAAAGTTTCCCAACAGCTGGGGGGCCCCGCAGTTTGACCCCCCTTGCTCAACTGTTTACTTTTGCTCAAAAGTTCTCCGGACCCCCAGAGAAGGGAATTTTTTTAATTTGGGACAAAATAAACAGAGAAGTTGAATACAGGGGAGCTCATATGCTAATTACGACAGCTTGCCCGGGAAAGGGGACAGAGAAAAGGCAGCATTTTTTTCTTTCCCTTGCACCCTTTTGAAATTTTGAGATGAGAAAACCCCCTTTAAATTTCCCACGTGCATTTTTGAGATCAGAAGGGTTTTGGCCCTAGCATATTTATTGAAAAGACTTTTTGTTTTTTTGGGGCTTACAGCTTTACACTATACATATTGTATAAGAATCTTTTTAAAATTGAAAACACATTTTTTTATTAAAAAAAAACCAGTCACAAAGCCATACTACCAGCACAACAACTCGACAAAAAAAGAAAAAATGTTGTCAGTTGGAGGCAATAAAAGCCCCACTGCTACAAAGTGCACAGATGCAGATTCTGATGGGGCAATTTACTACAACCCTCTATTTCATTTAAAGAGGCAAATTAGTAGTAAAACACATTATTGGATTTAAAAAACCAGTACACACCAGTATCTAAAAAAAAGCCAAAGTACCATACAGGGAAGACTGCACAAAAATACTGATAATCAACCACTCCATGCCTCCCATTTGTCCCCAAGGGGTAGCGGGAAACTGTGCGTCACCCCGGGAAAGGAAAAAATTAAAAATTAAAAAGGGCCCTTTGTCAAAAAGTAAACCCCAAAATCCCTTTTAAAAAAGGCCCCTTTCCCGGTTTTCCTCAATTTGTTTGCCCCACCCCGGGGGGAGGGGCCCCCGGGGGTTGGGGCTTCGCTGGGGGGGTTTAGGGACCCCCCCCCCCCCCAGGGTTTTGGGGGTTTAACCCCCTGTCGTGAAAAACCAAACCCCCCCTTTGTGGGGGGGTTTACCGGGGGCTGGTTTCAAGCGGTTTGGGTACAAAGGGGATGGGGGGCTAAGCCATGGTCATATAGGGGCAAAGTAATCAGGGGGGCAGCAGCCAAAAAATTTAAACAAGTCCAAAGAAGGACAATAAAAAAAAAAAAAAAAGCAAAAAAAAAAGGGACAAAAGAAACCCCCAAGGGAACACACACCCCAAAAAAATGGGGAGGGTGTGCAGGGGGGAAATTTAGGGGGAAAAAAAGGGGGCAGTGCCTTCCTTTGCTGGTGCTAAAACTTTTTGGGGCCATCCCCAAGGCATAGGACAAATACCCGGGGGTTTGCCGGCGGTAAATTTGGGCCCGTTTTGCGCCCGTCCCCCCCCGGGGGGGGGTTTTTAACGGCCAGAAAAACCCCCCAAATTAAGGGCCAAAAATTCCCGGCCGAAAAACCGGACCGGGAAAAAATGTGCTTGCTCAATGTTTTTTCCCCCGGACCGCCGGCGGCAAAACCCCCCGACGGAAAACCCGTGCATTTGGGGACTGCTGCAGGGTTTTCCATTTGAGCACAATTTTTGCTCCCTTTTTGGCCGGGGTTTTTTAAAAGGGGGCCCCTTTTTGAAAAAACGCAAAACGGCTGAAAAAACGGCCAAAAAACCATGCAGTGGGCACATGCCCTTAAATATCAAAGAGTCGGCTCGCCCGCCACCTGGGGAACGGGTACGTGTGCATCAGTGAGAAACATCAGACGGGAGCAGAGCAGGAGTAGGGAGAGGTAAGTGCTGACGGCCCAGGGAATGCACACATGAGCAAGTCCGCGGTACAGAGCAGGGACTACACATGACGGGGGGGAGGGGGGGAGAGGGTTATTCCTAGTATTACACACACATAGATATGTCTTATATAGGGTGCCAGTTACACGGTGATGTGTGGTGCACCATGCTGGCTTATAACCAATTGGGGACACCTATACTATTCAATTGACTGGGATGCCCTGCATATTATAAGTGCTCAACACAAATTACTAACACTCCTTACTCCCAAGTATTACAGGGCAAAAGAGCATACTGAAAAATATTAAACAGGAGGTATCAGTTGATATTTTGGCCAAAATATGCAAGCTCACAACCCACATCACTACTTAATAAGAATTCTCTGCCTGTGTTAAAAGGCTCTTAGCTATAGAAACTCAATTCATAAAGCTCCCAATAAAGTGATTGTGCTAAATTTAATCCTACATGCAGCTTAGTTTGGAATTAAAATGTTTTAATTCTATCAAAACTTTTTCTTCTCACATATTGACAAACGATATGTGACTATTAAATGAATTTTTTTATTGTTTTTTTTTTGTATAATTTTTTATCAGTTCCTCCATGTACATTACTTTCCCTGGTTACCCTTCTGTGATAACGTTGATAGCACAGCAATGAGAGGATTGCTTTATACTAACCTGATAAGTGCAGAAAAAGATTACCCCATTTTCCTTTTATGTATTGCTCATAGCATCGTTTAGTATTATCTTATTTTTTCCTGTGGAGAGAACAACAGAGCAATCGTTATGTCATGACCTACTATTCATAATAAGACTACGTAGTGATAGGTAGCAGCTGAAGTAAAGCAAGATTAGTCTGGCCTGCCAAAGTTCTTTCACATAGCTAGAGAAAGACAATATTTTATTTGTAATTTTAATTGCATAGGACTGCCTAACTACCAAACAGGAAAAAAATACTGCCAAAAATTCTGAAAAAAAATAAAGTTTACCAGGAATATAGGTGAATACCAAAAGAAATTGTATCCAATATAATAGTATAGACTATTACTATAATAGTATAATAGTCTATAATAGTATAGACTATTACTATTACCGGGGAAATTTTAATGGGTTTTTTAAAAAAAATAATCCCTTTAATGATGGCAAGGTTTTGTATTCAGGGGGAGGGGACACTAATCCTAGCTCCCCCCTGATCAGCGTGACCCCTGAAACAAAAGGCCCCCCGTTTTTACGGTGCGAACGTACGCCCGCAATACCCCCGGGGTGAACATACCCATACTTTTCCCAAAATATCCCCAAGAGAGGGGGATTTGAATAAAAGCGTGGAGCATATTAGCGACATTTGTGCGGCGAAAATACTCTCCATCATTATTTTTATTACTGGTGTAAAAATGTACAAAAATATTAGGGCCCCAAATTGTGGGGAATAAATGGCATTTTTTTTACAGGGGAATAAATTGAGGCTCAAAAAAATTTTGTTAGAAGCGTATTTTCAGTGCAAAATACGCCCCAAAACAAGGAAAGGGGGAAAGCCGTTAAACTTTTCCCTTCGGATAAAGGGCGGTTTAAAAATTTTACAGACCTCTGCCCTACTTTCCTTTCAAAAAATTTTTTGCGACCCTTTTGTCATCCCCATTTTGTCTATGTTGTGATACAAAGGCTGCAGTATAATTCTGTAAAAAACACTGCATGAAAAATGGGGGGATGTTACTAAGATTGTTTTTAACTTACAGAACCCCCTTTTGTGTTTGGGTCATGTTATTTTTTGAAAAGCATCTTTTGGCTTTTTGCTTTTATTTTTGTGCGATTAAGACTTTTTGGGGTGAATCCCAATTATGTACGGGCAACTTCCTTAATTTGATATCCCGGGGGGGAGCATTTTTCACAATGGCAGTCCCCCACTCAAAGCCCCTGATGATTAACAGGGGAGGGGGGGTTTTTCTTTTTTGTTTTACTTTTGGGCCCTCTTGAGTCAGTGAGTTTAAAGTTTTTGCTCAAGGGACCTGGGAAACGCGTATTTCCGTGCTGTGTATCTTTAGGGGGAGTGTTTTTTTGCCCACATGTTTTGAAAAAATTTGAAAATGGCCCAATTAAAGTTTTTCCCTATTGGAACATTTGCTTGTTTTCCACCCCTTTTCTCCTGATGGGCCCTCTGATGAAACACACTATATGTAGGTGGACACTTGTCAGCTTTAGAAGCTTAGATTTTATTCTCGGTGCATTTTATAAACTTTGGAACCTTTTATTGATAATTTTGGTTTCATTTGGATATTTTACTGGTGTTGCGGAGACACATTTACTTAAAAAAGGCCTCGTGAAGAGTGAACGTAGCTTTTATGAAATTGACTTGTGTGATTAGAATCCCTATTTTTGGGCATGACTCATGTTCTGACATCATGGTCTGAGTCACACCCCATGATAACTTCCAGTATTAAGTACAAGACAAGTCAAATGTTTATATATCTGTATATACGCACATGTGTATGATATATACATAAATGTATTTTGGGGTGGTATTTATATATAATAATATATATATTAAAAATATACACAGACATTCCCCAATTTAAATGATGGGATAGGGACTGTAGGTTTGTTCTTAAGTTGAATTTGTATGTAAGTCGGAACAGGTATATTTATAATATGTAACTCCAGCCCAAAAGGTTTTTTTTTTTTTTTTTTGTTTTTTTTTTAGCTTTGTTTAGTACAGGGAAGGGGTTTACATTTGTTATGTTGTCTGTGCCCCTACTAAGGAGATTTCACCTCATGTGTTGCTGTGGCATGCTGGAATTTGTTGTTCTACAGCTACTAGAAATACTACAAATACTATATGAACAGAGGATTTAAACAAACAATGTCACTGCAAATAAAAATTTCCTTTAAAACATAATTTTTACTAGAATTGCTAAAATATTAATATCCTAACCCCTATATACTACCACTACATGCCTAGATGATACAGCACACTGTGCTCTGTCCGTCATGGAGTAATCACCCCGACAAAGAGCGGCTCCGCTTTAATGACAGGCAATTGTCACTACATGCGTGTATAAACACCTTTATATCCCAGCTATCCCGACGCGTTTCCCCCGTACTATATTAGGGTTCATCAGGGGATTCTAAATTCGCTGTGGAAAAAGAACACGCTATATACAACGCATATACTAAACACATGTACTTCCCATTCAAGCTGGATAAATGAATCGATACTTAGCTTATCCCTCTTATCTTGGGTGCCAGCATGCTAGAGGAGCTGCGGGATTCATCGTCGTTATACCCGGCAGCACTTAAGCTAAGAATCGATTCATTTATCCAGCTTGAATGTGAAGTACATGTGTTTAGTATATGCGTTGTATATAGCGTGTTCTTTTTCCACAGCGAATTTAGAATCCCCTGATGAACCCTAATATAGTACGGGGGACACGCGTCGGGATAGCTGGGATATAAAGGTGTTTATACACGCATGTAGTGACATTGCCTGTCATTAAAGCGGAGCCGCTCTTTGTCGGGGCGATTACTCCCACTGACGGACAGTGCACAGTGTGCTGTATCATCTAGGTTATGTAGTTGGTAGTATATAGGGGTTAGGATATTAATATTTTAGCAATTCTAGTAAAAGTTATGTTTTAACAGGGATTATTATTTGCAGTGACATTCTACAGCTACTATCTGCAGTGGAACATGGAATTGCAAGTGCCATCATGCCCCATAAGGGTAAGTTCACACGGCTTAATTGCGGGGTGTACTGTACGGCCCTCAATCACGCCGGGTGTTCGCGGAGTCGCGCTGATCGGCGAGCGTACTCCCACGACGCTGGGGAGGGCTGCCTGACTCATAGACATGCATTACTGATGCATTTACATTAATGACATGTCACTTATCTCCCTATGCGAACAATATGATTGTATTGTACGCCCGGAGAGAGGAGTCGTAATCCATAGTTTTGTATGAGAATTGTGGATTACCGTAATGATTGGGGCACATTTCGCTCGTATTAGAGCGCAGTACGCCGCGAAATATGCAGTGTGAACATAGCCTTAGTCTTCGTTTGTAACTAGGGGACAGATGTAAGTTGGGAAATGCCTGTTTACAGATGTGTGTGTGTGTGTGTGTATATATATATATATATATGTGTGTGTGTGTATATATATATATATATATATATGCATATCTGTATGCGATATACATATATAAATGTGTGTAGAGACACTATTATATATATATATATATATATATATATATATATATATATACACACATATACATACACGCACATGGATATCAATATAGTACATATATGTGGAGATAGAGATAGGTGTGTGTATATATATATATATATATATTATATATATATATACACCGAGTAAATAGAATATATATAATGCCTTGTGGAGCTCAGCGTGTCTTATTATGAAGGATGCAAGTAAGGATGCTTTTGCCGCTTCATTCCATAGAAACCACAGACGAACCAGCAGAGACATCATTAAGCGGGAGCCCTGAACCGAAAGGTGTTGTTGGAGACTTCTGTGAAGTGGAAGGTGGGTTTATAATTATTTAAAAATGAAATAATATCGTATATTTTTTTTTTTTAGCACCGGGCATCGGCACCAACTTGTTCTTATGATGCTGTTGTCATTTGCAGTATGTACATGCGGCACTATACCCTATACATCCAGCACTTCATTCTCCCTTACTTTCCTCAGTAACCAGGCTGAGAAATTGTGTATTACCTGTCCTATCTACAGTAATGCCACAGTATATATTATACTGAGATTCCCTGACTTGTAAAGTGTATATTGTAAGATAAAAGGGAGTGTCCTGTCACCATATTTTATTAATTGTCATTAAAACTATTAGCCCCTGTACAAGCATTAAACAGTTTAGTGGTTGTATCGTGGCTAATAATTTTAATGGTACACTTTACCTATCCTGTGCCCTGTTCTGTTGATGTAAGATTTGTAATTATTATTATTATTATTATTATTATTATTATTTATTTTATACGTTTCTGCTGTTTGCTTGTTTTCCGTCCTCCGTGTTCCCACCCATAAGGAAGTGTCATACAGGTAGGTGATTGCATAGACTACCACTCAGGAGTCTGGAACAGCAGTGTGACATCTTTATGGGATTTGGACAGGTGGCTGTTGTCATCTGGTTGTCTATTGAGTTGTATACTTGGCATTATGCAGGTGATCAGCTCTTGTCAATTAAATACTTTCATCCCCAAAAATCTAAAAGAGCAATTCTACTTTCCCTGGATGGAAACTAGTAAGAGTTTCAGCACTAAATATACAACATGTACACGCAGCATGTGAATAAATCAGAAATGATCCAAACTAAAATAAGAATATTACATATTGTGTAATAGCCTGCTGCATATTTCCTTCCGTAGGAATTTGGAAAACCTTCGAATTTTTACAGGGGTTTTCCATTTGTAGGAAAAGCCCTTCAGCCAAGAAAGAAGGTTGTAAATTAAAAGAAAAGAAAAAAATCCTTTTAAACTTGCTCCGTTCCAGCACCACTGCTGGCGCACCTGATGATGTCCTGATCAGGGTCAGGTCATGCAGCCAGTCGCAGGCCTCAGCAGTCGCATGGCGTACACCTGACGCCTGTGAATCGCTGCAGAATCACATGAAAAATGAACTTGATGTCATCGGCAGTGCTGGAATGGGGCGGATTTAAAAGGTGAGCTGTGTTTTTATTTTAGAAGTTCTATGGAGAAATAGAAAACCCCTTTAATAATCCAAAAATGTTATATTAACCTGAGGCTGTATATACACAGTATATTTTCCTTCATGTCATTCCTACAAAAAGTATGGGGAAAAATTATTTCAAGTGAAGCCCCCTCAAAAGACAAGGGGACATTCCCTTCGGCTAGAGAGAAAAGAATTCAATCTCCAGAGGAGAAAAGCGTACTTCACTGTAAGGCCTCGTTCACACGGCTTATTTCGGACGGATTTGCCGACGGAAAAATCCGTCGGAAAATTTCCTCCAAAATAAGTCACACCCTATTTTTCTATTGATTTCAATAGAAAATAGGGCGCGTCGTTCACACGACGCAAAACTCCTTTCCGGATTGCCCCCCGGGGGAAATTGACGACGGCAATCGGAGGGAAAAAAAAATTGACATGTCAATTCTTTCCCGGGACGGATTCACCACCTACAATGATTGTAGATGGTGAATCCGTCGGGAAATCAGTTAAAATACGTGCCACACTTAGTGACACTTTTTTTGCAACTGATTTTCAACTGATTTCAGAACGTATTTACATCGGAAATCCGTTGTAAATACGTTCTGAAATAAGCCGTGTGAACGAGGCCTAAGAACTGTGAATCTGTGGAATAGCCTGCCTGAGGAGCTGGTCACAGCAGGAACTGTAGAGAGTTTCAAGAAAGGCTTAGATACCTACCTGAAACGAAAGTATATGAATGCGTATGTAGCTATGTAAAATTCTGGATCTGGCTGGTGGAGGCTCTGGGCTCAGAGATAGGGTCTCCACTGGAGCAGATTGGTTCTTGCCTTGTGGGTTCCAGGGCATTAACAAGTGGGGAGGATGGGCTTAGTCCTTGTCTCTCTCCCTTCACCCACATTTTACCCACCCTTGGTTGAACTTGATGGACACGTGTCTTTTTTTCAACCGTACTAACTATGTAACTGTCGTGGATTATGAAGCAATAACTCCAGTAGTGCCCTAAGATGTCTGCTGTATATTTTAACTTTTTATTTCTTTGGTTTTAGATGTGGAATAGCCTCATTCAATGAAGGTACTCCTCATCCTGGCTACTCAATGGCCCAGATGCATGGAAAGAGTCTTGGGTAGTACTGCGGCAAATATGAGTTATACTTAAGTCTGAAAGTGTCTCACGGCACTTTATAATTGTATCACGTCATAAAACTAAGAAGTGTACTACACTGTGACTCATCTTGTATAAACCTCGCCACTTTGAAAATGGCATGAATAGCATCACATCAACCGCAGCACTATTTGGCACGAGAGCTACAAAAATATATCGTAGTATACGAATTGGCATATACAGTGGCGCAGACAAAAGTGTCTGTTAAAAAAACAAAAAACCCTAATTCTTTTAGGCGCAGATGCATTAGGAATGTTTCTTACATGGTGCACATCATTATTTCTGTCTTAACTGACACCAGAAAACTGGCGCAGCAACTTTCATACATCTGGGCCAATGGGTTTTCATGCAGATTATGCGTCACTAAATGATGAGTCGCTTATTTTTTTTTCTACATGCTGTAGATTTTAGTTCTGCATTGAAAAGCGTATGCAGTGTAATCTACAAATCTATAAAAAACAAATGGAGGCAGTTTGCCCGCATAATCATAAAAAAATATGTTGTAAACTCAGCCCAGGTGCTATTTATCAATCAAAAATAACTGATAGATGACATCCTAATTGTCACCTCACTTCTCTTAAGGAAGTTTTACATGGATTTTGATTCAGAAACGGTGTAAATTTCACCTGCAAATCACATCCTATTAATTTCTTATGGGAGTCCGTGCTATATAACCTACAGCAAGATGGGAACTAGGCTATGTTCACACGGCTTATTGCGGCGCATCTAGTACGCGCTGCACTACGGCAGGTGATTTGGAACCACGCACTGATCAGCGCGTCATTCCAAAGCACAGGGCGGATGGCCGGGCGCCGGCCCCATAGACATGCATTGTCAGCGGAGCGTTTTTGCCGCTAACAATTGACATGCCAATTCTCCCCCCCACCCCCCACTCCCTCCGTGCGTACAATACAATCGTACACGCGGGGGATGATGTGCAATCCATAGCTCTCTACGAGAGCTATGAATTACCGTAATTGCGGCGCGCATTTCGCTGCGTATTAAGCGCGATTACACAAAAAAATAAGCCGTGTGAACATACCTTAAAGGGCTGAGCTCTTCTGCTAGGTATTAACCCCTTAATGACCGACCGCCGACTTTAGACGTCGGCTGGTCCGGGTCGTTTGTCTGCAGCGACGTCTTTAGACATCGCTGCAGACATCGGGGTTTGCGGCAAACGGCACCGCAATTTCGCTAGGATCGGGGATGTACTACACAGCCCCGTCCCATAGCATCCCCTGCGAGCACCGGGTAGCGGAGGAAACCTCCGCAACGCGATGCTTTAAGCCTTTGATTGCGGCGGTGCGTTACCGTAGCACAATCGAAGGGTTCCCCTCCTCTGTCAGGTGATTGGAACACCCAGTCACCCGACAGAGCTCGGGGAACGGATGCACAGTCACCTAGAGTGGCCCCAGAGCTGTCTGTGTATCAAGCCAGTGACCTAGACACACTGTGTGCCGTCCAGATCACTGCCTGTGTGAAACTGACACAGATTATAATGTATTAGCATATATGAATATGCTAATACATTACTAAGTGTAAAAAAAAAAAAAAAATTAAAAATGTTACAGTTCTCTTCATGGGAGTAAAAAAAAAGTAAAAAAACCCATAAAAAGTGTGAAAAAAATAAAAATAAATATTTAATAAAAAATAATTGTGCATAAATTACACGCACAAAAAAACCTACACATATTTGCTATCCACACGAACGTAACAACCTGTAGAATTAATCCAACAAGTTATTAGGTGTGAAATGTGAATGGTGTAAAAAAAATACTGCAATTACTTATAAGTGAACTTAAACTATTCCCCCATAAAGTACAACTGGTCTCGAATAAAACGAGGCCTCATCCAACTGCGTCATTGAAAAAATAAAAAAGTTACAACTGTTGAGACGCGAGGAGGCAAAAACTAAAAAAATGTTCTGGTCATTAACTACTTTTCAGGCGTTCGGCTTAAGGGGTTAAAGCCCCATGATGTACTGTTATGTTCCGGAGGCGTTTAGGATGTACGAAGCAGGAGCCCCCTTTATACTCACAAGTGCCAGCTGTCAACTCCAGTACCTGCCTTTTAATTACTAAGATGACATGGTCAGTGAGACTAAACTGTTAGAAAGGGGTGTGGTGCCCTGATCACCAAACTGTCTGTATACTGAAGTTCTGCAGTGTATAGTGCTAGCAATAAAGCGATCGCATGCTCGAGTGATAATTACTGTAAAAACAAAAAATTAGAAAGGAGAAGTTAGTTGTTTTTTTTTTTACTTTTATCCTATATAAAAATGAATATATATATATAATTTTTTTTTTTCTGTAAAAGTCTGAATTTATACAATATCCTTTCTTTTTTTCCTGTATGGTGAACACCACCGGAATTGTTTTATTTTGGTCATCCTATAAAATAAAAAGCTATCAGAAAACTGAATAATCCCCAGATTGGTATAATAACTGCAGCTCGCCCCACAACAGAGACTCCACACAGCTTCAACAGTAAAAAAGACAAAAAAATAGAAAAGTTATTGGTCCCAAAAAAGTTTTTTTTTTTTTTTTTTTAACAAAACATAATGAAAGTGACCAGCAGAATAAAGTTAACATGTCCTTTATACCAAACGGAGATCTCTGTAGAAATGAATCTCTCTTCCTCTCCCTCCCTCCCCTCTCCAAAAATAAAATAATTGTGAATAGTTTTTTTATTCCAATTCAACCACACAAAATATTCCTTTTTACATTGTGGTGTAGTAAATGTTACCTCTGAAATAAAATTTCTCCTGGAAAAAACAAGCCTACATATGAAAAATAGACACAAAGCAAAGGGGTGTTTCCACTTTGAGGACCTGTTGCTAGAATATGCCATCAATGTGTGATTGGTCCAGATCCCACCTCTAGGACCAACATATTTCTCTGGAACAGGCCCCCAAAAGTCTCAGCTCACTACAGTGCACTTGTGCACAACTCTCCATTCTATTCTGAGTACACCTGTACTCAAAACTGCCATAGAACAGAATGGAGACTCAAATGCAAATGACTCTTCTGATCGAGACTTTTGAGGGCTTGTTTCTAAGACAGGTGCAGCTAGACCTGCACCTATCGCATGTTGATGGCCTATACTATCGATAAGCCATAAAAAATAATAATCTTTATTTATATAGTGCCAACATATTCCACAGCACTTTACAGTGAGAGGGTATAATTACAGACAAAAAGACATTACACAATAAGAGCTACTTACAGATGAGACACAAGGTGTGAGAGTCCTGCTCCCAAGAGCTTACAATCTATGAGGGTGCCTGGGGGAGACGAAAGGTGAGAAGTGCTAAGTTTACAATGGTCCAGCCTTGCTTCATAAATATGGGGTGGTTTTACATAAAAATTGGGTGAACCTGCCACCATGACAGTACATCTATATACAGATAAGTGCCAGTGGGTGCCCAAGTGTAGGGAGTGACAGTGTGTGTGTGATAGAAGGTGGAGGTTAGCAATTAGGGATCTTGGTAGCCCTGCCTAAGAAGATGTATTTTCAGAACACTCTTAAAACTATGAAGGCTAGGATTGTGCCTGATGGTACATGGTAGTATGTTCTAGAGAATTGGCGCAGCACGTGTGGTCCTGGAGACGGGCATTGGAGGTTCGGATGATTGTGGTCTGTAGTTTAATATCCGCAGCGAAGGAGAAAGAGCAGGTAGGGTGGTAGACAGAGATAAGGGAGGAGATGTAGGGGGGTGCAGCACTGTGCAGAGCTTTATGGGCGAGTGTGATGAGTTTATATTGTATCCTGTACTGAATGGGCAACCAGTGTAGTGACTGACACAGGGTAGAGGCATCAGTATAGCGACTGGAAAGAAAGATGAGCCTGGCTGCTGCATTCGGGATAAATTGGAGAGGGAGACCGACAAGCAAGGAGTTAAGACAAGAAAGAATAAGAGCCACAATAATAATTTGAGTTGTTTCCACAGTGAGAAACGGACGGATTTGGGAGATGTTCTTGAGCCATCAACATGTATGGTGGGAAAACCCTTTTAACTCCTTACTGACATTTGAGGTACCATTATCTCATGGACGCACTGGTACATCATCAACATCATGACATATGAACTCCAAAATGGTACCAATGAAAGCGTCAAATCATCCTGCAATAGACAATCGTGACTACTCTGGTAAAGCTGATTATGAAGCCTTCACCTACTGCAGTGATACTCAGTTATGCCTTTTTTTCTCTTCTAGGTAGCACTTTGGTTAAACAAAGCCTATACAATGGCAGGAGGGGATTGGTTGGGAAGCATTGTATCCATAAATTGCGGAGATACACTTGGAATGTACCAAGGACGTGTATCTGCTGTCGATCAGCTCAGTCAGACTATATCACTCACCCAGCCCTTTCACAATGGCGTTAAGTGCCTCGTTCCAGAGGTTACATTCAGGTGAGTTGACAACTCTTTTTCTCTTGTAGGCCTGTACCATTGGTGAACATACTGCATAGGATTTGTGGACTGGTTAATGGTTTTATATTGAATGGTACACTCGCTCAGTATGGTAATGGTGAAGCAGAGAGGCGCCCCATTGATATCCTAGTTTTGTGTTGCAGCTGTCTATACCACATACCATACCTGCTCTTCTGATTAGATCATTACATTTGTATTCCCATCTCGCACTTAGATGGCATTTCAATGGGACGTGTCATCAAGCATGATAGGTGCAGGTTCCATCTCTGAAAGGTGACTGCTCTGAATTTTCACAAATATGCTTTAAACATCAATTTATGTAACTTGTTAATATGTAAAGTACATCTGGAAAGTTCTGTGACATTTTTTATATTTTTTTTTAACAAACATAATTTTTATTAAAGATTTAGCAAATTACATGTAAAAAACAACCCCCCCCCCCAAAAAAAAAACAAAAAAAACACAATATAGAGTAGATGCATTATAGTTAGGCATTAAAAAACTACAATACAAAATGCAAATTTGACTTCACAAATTACTAGCCACGCAAAGCATCAAATGAGGAGATCTGAGAACAAAAGTATATAAATACTACGGCTCACACGACATAGCCACACGTGAATTGAGTTCTAGATAAACCTAGTGGACCACAATGGCTCTATAAAGTTCTGTGCCATTTTCTCATGCTGTGAAGCCAGGCCCTGTTGATAGAAAAGCCTTCTTACTAAAACACTCCACCCTCCCACCCATAAAGTGGCAGGAGAGTGGGGAATGTGGCCGGTCGCATCCATTCGCAACCTGCACTGAAACGCATAACCCATATTCTAGTTTTCTGGAGGTTCACAGTCTGTGCGATTGCAGATGAAAACTGAGCTAACCGACGTGTCCACTGATCACATTCGGTTTTTTAATTTTATCATTTCTACTAAAGAGCATGAGCAGTGGCACAGCTAAATACCACTATGTCCTGAAAGGCATTTAGACATTTATCGAATGTATGCCTTGGATGGTAACCTGTATGTTTATTGTAGAGATTTTTGCTATGTTTAGGTCTGGTCAATGTGAGTATGTTTACACCACGGATTCTGGCGCGGATTGAGCCTCATGCTCTAGGGGTAGTACCAGGGCTGTGGAGTCGGCAAGTCAAAGCCCCGACTCCGACTCCTCAATTTTCCAAACCTCCGACTCCTGACTCCCTCATACATGGCACATGTTTAAGTGGTAACTTTACTGTAGTAAAATGGTAACATCAGTCTTTTTATCACCTTAAGATATAATAATCAAGCTATTTAGGTAGAACAGACACTGACAAGCAAAAGAGTAACAATGTTTTTTGATCTTTTGAATGCTTGTGGGTAGAGTTGAAGAAAAAGCTGTATTTGTATCCAAGTCCACTCTGCACCAACACTGGGAATGTGTAGAAGAGACCTGGGGATCAGATTTTGGTCAAGATTCAAAGCCCAGAAGGATTCAGGCAGTACTGAAAACCAAAGGTGGATTTCCCAAATACTGACAAAATAATAAAAGTTAACATTTTGATTTTTAGGAGCAAAACAGTAACAATGCAGTTACAGGAAAGAATCTGCAGAACTAAGCAGATGCTAAATACTTGCAGGTCACATTTATGTATAAGATAGGTAAGATGACTGTATATAAAATTACAGTAGCCTCATGTACAAAGCTGTAGTGGATGGTGAGATATGGAGCCTGAAAATCACAAGTTCAAAACATTGTTACTCTTTTGCTTGTCAGTGTAAAATATATTTATTGGACATGACTTTAGAACACAAAAAATTGTAAATATGCAAAACACTGCAGGAACATTTGTGGAGTCTGTTGTTCTGAGGAATAGTATTGCCTCCATCAGATGCTGCATACATGACCTCACATCTGATCTCATTATTTCCAGGCTAGAGAACGGCCTCTCTACACTAACTTGGGTTGGGGGCAAAGTGGTGACCACAGGGGCAACATCTCTAACAATGTTAGGGTATAAAGGAATTGCCTCAGCCACAGTCAGTTTTGATGAATGGTTAAACTCTTCTACTTCTTTGAAAGCAGGTGAAACATTTTGCTGAAAACGGTTTACCGTGGGAGCAGAATCTTTTCCCCTGGGGCAGCGCTTTGCCTGCTCCATGTCATCACTTACACTCCTCATGTGAGAAGGCTGAAGATATGGGAGCAGTAGCACTGGCCGGACCCAATTCCTCTTGCTCTTTGCACTGCATTGAACTAACTGGACCAACTAATTGTATATTTTGGGAGTCAGTCTGTCCATTTTATGACGACTCCGACTCTTGCAAAATAGGCACAGACTCCGACTCCACAGCCCTGGGTAGTACTTCGAAGTCTTGCTCATCCAGTGTTGGACACTTCTAGCCGTGTAACGTGTCGCATTGTTTTACTGATAGATCCCATCCTTCCCAGGGAAAACAATCGTTATCTATGGGTGTATGAAATCTGCAAGGATGGATTCATACCCAGATGGATCGAGTGGGCCAGAGAATGCCACAAAAACCTTCCCGAGAGCTGCCACCAACAGCTTTTGGTTCACACGGCTTGACATCGAAAGTGAATGAGTCAAAAAAATTGCCCGACTGTGTTTGTATAAAAAAAATTACAAAGTCGTAATTTATGAAAGTTATAAAAAATAGGAAAAATAGTTTTTTTTCTGAAAGGGCCCTCTAACGGGCATGGTTCCGCTGCGGGATTTTGACTTGGATTTGGATTTTGAAACGTTAACAATCGATTTAAAAACCCCCCCTAGACCCAAATAGAAAATCCGGCTGTAGTCTAACGGCTCTGTTTTTTCTTGGGGTGACTTAAAAAACTAACAGCTTTGCTAAAATTTGGGAAATTACCTTCTTAAACGGCGGAAAATTTTAATATTAATGGAAAAAAACCCAAAAACCGTGGCAAAAAATAGCCCGAAAAACTAGTGTAAAATACTGGTCAAATTCTAATTTAAAATCCGACCAGTATTTTTTTCCTTGCTGTGTGAACACAGCCTAATACTGTAACATTAAGCAAAAATATCTTTGTTGTAATGCTTGTACTGTTAGAAAACAATGTGAAGGTTAAAATTTTTTAAAAAATACATTATTTTAAAAATTTACCTGTCGTTTTTAGCAGTGTATTGAAAGTGAGTTTTTACTGAGGAAAGGTTAAAAACCCTGCAAAAATTTGGAATCCCCGCCCCAGTTTTCTTCATTTTTAAAATCATATAACACATCTAACAAATGGGACACGATGTTAAACAGATGACCATTTTGGCTTCATTAAACATGCCTTAAAGGGGTTGTCTCACTATATTGATTTCCCACCCGTCCTTTTTTTCTTTTTTTTCCATTTTAAATTCGGGGGTGTTAACGGGGCTTTACTAGATGCAGTAAAAGCCAGGTCTGTAGCTATAAACCCAAGTGCGGAGCCTATCAGGAGAGAAAAAACAGGTTGTACTATAGCGCCCTGAGGAGGTGCAGCCCATAAAGAGGGGATATCTAGGAATGGGTAGGACACTGTTAATGACATGATTGCAAAGTGACTTGTTTTTGCAAGATCTTTAACATAAAAAGCATTCTTTATAAGGAGACAACCCCTTTAAGCAAGTAAAAGTAAATTATGTTAATTCATGGCATTTTTTGAGGTTGAGAGGAAAACATTATGGGATTATCAACAACAAAAAAATCTCAGTCCTTTGTTGCTTTTTCGCAAGCTTTTATGATACATGACTTCTTTGAGGTTTGGACACTAATGATAGATAATTTTCTACATCAAGCTGGTTTAACCTTTTTAAAATAGCACTTGACAGATAGTTTTGTTAGATGGATCCTTGTCATGATTTTACTTTAAAATTCTTGAGTGGATTCCCTTTTCCTAAAAGAAAGCTGCGCAGCTTTCGTTTGAAAAAATGCTTGTCTTTGAAAAAATGACTTTTTTTTTATTTTTTTATACCTGCACCAAATTTTGCTTACAGCCAATTGGAAACAAACATCTGCTATGTGCCGTATTGGATTTCATTGGTAAAATAGTGTTATATCCCTTTTTATTATTTCCATTGCTAACTGTTTTGTTGGGACCATGTTTTCTTTCAATACACCAAGTCCAAAGTCATTAAGTTTTTTAAAAGAAATAACCCCGATTACATACAACTTTTATGAAAAAACAACAAGCTAAAATAAGAAACCTACTATGTTAAAAGTGCCTCCTCTTTTCTCCCTTCATCATGCATTCTTATCTTTTTATCCAGTCCTAAATCACTAAGCGAATCATCTTGCAGAGGAGATGAGGTTCCTGCTTCGCTGAGAACTCCAGTTACAGCTGCCCATTGAATTCTATGGAGGAGGGAGTGGCAGAAAGTGAAAGCAGTCAACTCCTAAACATAAGTCACAGCAAAGAATACATCTGCCAGTAATAAGGTGCAGTGTAGCTGTGAGACTAGTACTGAGGTGAGAGGAAACTCTCCCTGAACATCCAGCACCATTTCCGTCTCTCTGCTACTCCTTCAACAGACTTCTATGGGCAGCTTTAGCCTAAGCGAGGAACAGAAATTTCTTTGTAGGATGGATTCCCTAGAATTTTTATGACGGTGAACAAAAAGCTTGCAGGATGGGGGGGGGGGAATTGGAGGTACGCTTTAAATACTCCTTGTTTAACAGCAGACTAATTTACATTGTAGACTTATGCTGTTATCCTAGAAGTACAGATTAGGAGGTGACTTATTTTTTTTCTTCAATATTGTGATGCCATCATTTTTCCCTGTATTTGATCTAAAAACCTGTGCCATCAAAAGAATTTACTTGTTTGAGGTACTTTTCATGGAATCAGAATGGTAAAGGGGTTGTCTCACTACATTGATTCATCTTACCTCAGTCCTGTTTGCTTGGTTTCACAAAATTCAGGGGTGTGTTTACTGCTTCTATAGGTGCAGTAAACCAGGTCTGTAGCTATAGAACCAGTGGGGCAGCCTATCTGAGAGATCAAAAAAGGTCTGTAGTATAGCGACCTGAGGACATGAGACATAAAATTTTTTGCAAAGTGACTTGTTTTTGCAAGATCTTTTAAAATAAAAAGCAAAACCTTTTGTAACAACCCCTTTAAGCTCCACACATTATATTCTGTCAGATTTGTTGATGAGCACGCTGAAGTTTTAGTGATTCCATGTTTTTTTGCCAAAGGTTTTGGGGTGGAAAAGGTTTTTTTTTCTGTCAAATGTGTGGTTTTGTGGTTTTTTTTTCACGTTGTTGATCATTTTGTAAAAAAAAAACTAGGGTTTTTGCTCTTAAAGGGAATATGCACAAAAAAATGACTCTTGTTTAACTCTGTTTTTATTTAAACACAATTTTTTTTTTGGGAATTTTTGGGGTTTTGTTTTTTTCTTTAAATTTTCCTTCACTTTCAAATTTTTGAAAAATTCTTTAAGGGCTCAGTTTTCCTTTGGGCCTAGGCCTAATAATTATCTGACACTTCCTGCTCTTTGAGAGAATTTTCGTAGTCTGTATTATCAGACAAGCAGGGTCAAACTGAAAGAAGACATGTGTGATAATAACGAAGGATCCACCATTCCCAAAAAAAGATATCACGTTCATCCTCTTCCCCCTCCCGCACAAATTCTTCCCCGGGTCACAGAGCATGCCGGGAAAACTCTCCAAGACGTCAATGGGGTGAGTCAGTCTTTCTTAGCATGAACTGGTGTAAAGTACTCACTGACTGCTGTTTAAAAAAACAGTGCGGTCATGCTGTCTCCCAAACGTGTTGGAGGAACCCAAGGGGGCTCTACAGCCCCAGTGAGGTCTCCAAATTATTAGGATATAAAGTGTAGCACCGAGAAAAAGTACACCAACTGAAATTGGTCTGAATACACTTCCTGTTTTTTTTACCAAAAAAAAACAAAATTTTATAGTCTTTTTGGGTTTTAAATTTAAAAACTCACAGGCATGGATTGGATTTTCCCAAAAAAGGATTAACCAACTCCCTTTGGGGGGCTTTCCCCCGGTGCGTTTTTTATGCGTTTTTTTTAATGCATTTTTTGTGCGGAAGGTCAGCAATTAATTGGACATTTGCACACCAATTGCGGCAAAAATCGTGGTAAAATCGTGGTAATTACTGCGATTTTTGCCGCGATTCTTGTGTACCTTCCTGCACAAAAAATGCATTGAAAAACGCATCAAAAACACCCGTGTGAAAGCCCCTTAGGTCAGGAATGTCTGATCTTGGGTGTAGGTTGGGGGAGGCTCCATCTTGGTTTTTTGCGCAGTATCACTCAAGCATAAAGTTAGCGGCCATTTTTGAAACCATTAGAAAAAAGTTTATAGGCAGCTTTTATGCGGTGGGGGAAAGAGATACGTGGGGTTTTATTCTAATACATTAAAATGGGACACAAAGGATCACACATAAACACTTTTGTCCCCTCCACAACACACATATTTAAAGCTAATTGGAAATCTCAATGAGAAAATAAAAAACGGCCCAAAAAAAGAATATAGATTAGGGGTTTTTTTTAATAAGTAAAATAAAAAATGCCGACAGATTCCCTTTAAGCAACAAACCGTATACAGATGTGAATTAATGAAGAATTGTCATATGTGTAATACATGAAATATAAACACTATCATACCTGGAATGTTGTGATTTCAGAAAATGGGTCGAGTGCATGAAGTTGAGGTGCATTTGGGATAGAAATGTCAGTTTTTGCTGTGATGTGGGTATCCTAAACCTTTTTATTGGATTTGTTTAATAACCAGATTATTATTTTCTCATCTAGGGCGGGGGACATTGTAGAGCTGAAGATTTTGGAGCTACCTTAATAGCGACGGGAAAACAAATAACCAGTTTCCCCGAGAAAACAGGGGTATGACTAAGAACATAAATGGGGACCAAAACAAAAGGCCCTAAAAGAAGTAATGCACAGAACATCCCCCCTTTTTTCGTGTGAGGAGCAATGATTCTGTAGGCACTTCCCCACAGCCATGTTCAAAAAGTTACGTGGACAGACACAGTGAAGGCCTTAACCAGCCCAAGAACTTTCGCCTGGCACAACTCTTTTAGTATTAATGACAGAAAAAATTCATTGAACCAGAAACAGAAATTTTACTTGTAAATAAAAATCATGTTTACTAAAACACCACATTTAAATTCATAACTTTTTTCTTGTCAAAAAAGGTGACTGTTGTTTTGTCTTATTGTATGCAGTATATTACAATGTTCTGATTTTGATGTGATGAAAACAAAGGAAAAAAATCCGTATTTAAAAAAAATAATAATTTTTAAGTATGACCACTTTACTATGTTGTATTGCTCTGGATACTAAACCATGCTTTTTTCCACGGCGGGGGACTAAGGGTCCCCTTTTTTCTAGTTTTGACATTTTTTTTCTAAAAATTTTAATCAATTAATACCCGTATCCCCCCAAAAAAAGGACCCGTCTTAATTGATTTTTTCTCCTAAAGATGCAGATCTTATTTTAAGGGGTGTCTTATTTTTTTCCCCAAAAAAAAATTATAGCGCTTTCTAGTGTGTGTTTAAAAATAGAAGATATTTAGATACACATCAGAATAAAAATTTTAAAAATCTAGATATATATGACAGTATATAATATCTTTTAAATTCAAGTCAAAACCAAGGATATATAAATTTTTTGGCGCTGCATTTTCTTTTTCAAAGGTGCAAATTGACTGCTGGGGACTTGTGAAAATAGAAATTCCCGCAATGCCCAAAAACCTCCTGTGGGTTGTGTGTTGTGGTTTGTCGGTCTTGCCTGTTTCCCCTCCCGCCCTCCATTTCCCCACTTTCTTTACATTTTTTTGTCTCCTGTCCTGGGATGTTTGGGACCTGTGTGACATCATCACATGAAATCCCCCGCAAGGCCTTCGACACTTGCTACAACATATGTCCAAGGGCCTTTTTCAAGGGGAAGGGGGCTTGGGAACGGGGCCCCCCTTTTTCTCCTGCCCAACCCTTAGTGACGGCCCTGTGTAAGGGGAGCTGCAGCAATGATTTCTGCTATGTCTTATTTTCGGGGAGGGGGGGCTTATATTAGGGAATTCAACAAAATCTCTGCTATGTCTTACTTTTGGGGGTGTCTTATTTTCGGGGTACCACGGTAGTAGTTCTGTAGTGGAGGTTCTTATTTGTTGCGTGTAAAAATAAAGTAGGTTGAAAAAGTTATACAATTTTCCTATAGACTTTGTCAGTTCTTCACTGTTTACTATAAACCGTGAAGGATCCTTCTGAGATACTGCTAAAAGAGCCTTCACTGTAATATATATGTCACAGTTAGAAGATTGTTTCTGCAAGCCATTGTACTATTATAGCTTAGTCATGGTGCGGGTACAGAAACTGGCTGTGCTATATAGCTGGCACCCCGTTCTTAAGGCATGGATCAGACAGAACTCATGCCTCAGCCATTTAACCTCTTAAATACCATAGTCCGTTGTGACCATGGTACATAGATAGTTTTTTAGGGTCCTGTATGCCCATTTGTACCTCCAAATTATGATCACAAGTCCTCCCATGGGTTAACAGATTAACAGCCCCCAGATCTCTATTATACAATAGCTCATTAAGTTCCAAGACTCGAGCAAACAACCTATACAAAAATGGGCTTATAAACTTCATATACATGGAAGTACTTTATCACTGATAAAATCTAATGCAAGTAAAAGACCCACAGAACCATATTTAATAAATTATGTATCTCTTTTTTTATTTAATATGTTTATTCCAAAACATATGATTACATATGAAAAAGTGAATAGGTTTATCCATATAGAAGGCGCATTATAAACCATCATATGTGTCCATTGTCACATACATTCCCTGCCCACGGGGCTAACATATATGGAAAGTGCCCAACATTTTAAGTATTATCTTGCTGCAAAGATCATATCTGTAATGATGGGGACAGTAAAAATGAGCATTTTTGCAATTGGTTTGTATTACCTAAGGCATTTAGTATAGCAGATATTAGCTAATATGTGTGTCTAGAGCTAAATCTGCAGCCTGAGGTTGTGCCATGCCCCCTTTTCTGTGATTGGCTGCCTGATATTTAGTTCAACCCTGGTCGGGACATGCCCCCTGTGCTGTGATTGGCTGTCTGTGCTCACTCTCCTTTGAGCTGTGTAAAACTGAAACTGTCTGCCTGGTACTAACTGCTGTCTGTGTGTTTTCATGGTCTTACTCCCCTCTGAGCTGTGTAATAAAGGCTGCCTGAGCTCTCTATGCTTCTCTCGCAGTGATGGCTCTATGTGAAGTATCTGGGCAATTTTTTAATTATTATGTAGCTGCCAGATATAACACAGCCATATAAAACAGCCTTATATACTCTGCTTTCCCCAACCATATAACACACCCTTTCCTCACATTTGTTCATTTCAGGCTGTATGTGTAACTGTTTACACCAATGCAGGTGTTCTAATTACAAGGATTGTTGTGGAGCCTTGGAGGGAGTTGACTATCACAGCTCTGCAGGCATGAGAACTGACCATTGCAGGAGGTCCGGAGAGCTGTGACATCCAACATTCCCACTGCTCACCCAGAATGACTCAGGAGGGAGCAGGAAGGGGGTGTAATGATGTCACCCCTTCTCAGTGACCGAAGACGCCTACTGGGAGGAGAGAACCACCCCTGGATTTGAGCCTGTAAGCAGGAGAGAAAGCACAAGATGCCTGTAGTGAGACAACCCCTTTAACCTGGATTATGACAGAGTACACTAAACTCCCAGTCCATGGTCCCCACATCACATCCTACGAGCAACTTGTACTTAACGTGAGGTAAACCACACAGCAGAAAACTAAAGACAATGGAAGTTTCCCAAGGATGTGGGGCACTTTCATCATCCTTAGTCTCTTGCTGTGGTTCTATGAATATTTTATTGTATTAGCTATCTAAGCCTAAGGCAAGACCTAATTGGCTGCCCTTATGTGACTGAGCATAGAAAGTGCATGGCACTACTTAGTTGAAGAAATGGGTGAAAGTGACCTGGACAGGCACAATACATTGCAGTACAGGAATATTGTAGTGTCTTATAGAAGTGATTGGGGGATCTCATACTAAAGTCTAAAGAAATATAACAAACATTTTTTTTTATTTAGCTTTCCAAATACTTTATTAGGCCTGGTTCACATCTGCATCAGAGGTTCCAATTGGAGTCTTTTTTGCAAAAAAAAAAAAAAAAATAGGCATGCTCTACTTTTTTCCATGAAACCAATGAAAACCCATTGTACCCCCCTGTAGTCAGTAGGGTTCTTTGAGCGCCTTTGGTGTCCATCGTGTAACAGATCCGATTTCACCTTTGCAAAGGAGGCTCCAAACAGAGACTTCAAATAAGATGTGAACTTAGCCTTATGGGAAACATTTTTAAGAGAAAAAAAACACTCACAAATTGGTGCCATATGCAGCAAGTAACAACTGTAAATTACAGCCAGGACCTGCCGCTTGTAGCTCAGTTTGGAGATAACGCCGATTCCAACCTTTTAGCCCTTTACAGCGGGTGGCAAATGTAGTTGTGGCATATAATGGATTTGAGGAATGGGGCTCAATCTCTGCCCACCTGCCATTAGATTGCTGGGTGCCGAGCGGTTGTCATGGCAACCAGGGGCTTAATAAAAGCCTCCTCCATGCTACTACTCCTATTATAGGAGAGACATATTCGTGCACTGTTTTGCAGTATATCTGTATTTATAAACAGTGTACAAGCAATTGACCCGCCTTGTGGTTAAAAGGGTTTTTTCGCTACAAAGATCATATCTATAATGATAGGGACAGTAAAAATAAGCACTTTTGGTTTGTATTACCCAAATCGTTTAATATCATTTAGCAGCTATTAGCTAATCTGTGAGTGTCTAGAGCTAAATCGGTAGCCTGAGGTTGGGACACGCCCTCTCTGCTGTGATTGGCTGACTGCAATCTTTGTGCTTGCTCCCCTCAGACCTGTGTGAAAATTAAACTAGGTGCAGGTTGTGCCTGTAATAAGGGCTGCCTGAGCTGTCTATGCTCCTCTCACAGTGAACGCTCTATGTGAAGAATAAAGGCAATTACTGAGCCTCCAGCTGTTAGATTCATTCCCCCCACTTATATCACACAGCCTTATACACTATGCTACCCGTCTACTTCCTGCCTGATAACAGAGGGGGAAGAAGAATGCATTTCTCACATTTGTTTCATCAGTTCAGGCTTATGTATAGCGGTTTACACCAATGCAGGTGCTCTGGTTACAAGGAGCTTGTGGAGAGAGGTGCCAGCTCTTCAGGCATGAGAACTGACCATTGCAGAAGGTCTGCAGAGCTGTGACATCCTCTCTCTCCCACTTTAAGTACCCAAGGGGACTACAAATACCAATAAAAAAAATTAAACCGAAAAAGAAAAAAATTTTAAAAAGCCCCCAAAAACACAATTTTTGTTATTTGATAAAATAATAAAATAGAAAATGTTGCAGATAACTGCCATTGCTGCATCTGTAAAAGTCTGATCTATTAAAATATAACCTCATTTATCCGTTGAAAATTTTTTGTAAAAAAAAAGCTGCAATATTAAAAAGGGTGCCAATAAAAACTACATTTCAACCAGCAAAAAAATTAGCCCTCACTCAGATTCATAGATGGGGGAAAACTGAAAGTGGTCGCAGAAAATGGCACTGCAGCACAAATTTAAGAAAAAAGTTTTATTTTTTTAAAAGTAGAAAAACTCTAAGAATGTGGTATCCCTGCAATTGTATCTACCTTTTAGAATACAAACTTCATGTTATTTATACCTAGCAGTGAACATCATGAAAACAAAACCCCAATAAGAATGATATATTTTTTTTCACGGTCCACACCACAAATAATTTTTTAATTATTTTTTTTTAAAATGTGACGTAAACAACAAAGATTTAAGTGAGATCTATAAGATATAAGGAATAATAGAGAGAAGGGGGCAGCTGTGTAAAGGTCAAAATTTTTACATGTTCTGTGGTTTCCTAAAAGGGTATGATTTTAAAAGTGGGGACTGGTGATGGCGATACTAAAAATTCCGGGACTTTTGCCCTTTGAAAATGTTCTAACTATAATGCATTCCATTTAGAAAGTATTTATCACCCTTATTTCATTTGTCTTCTCCCTATTCCTTGCGGGGGCAGCCCCCCCCCCAAAATCCCCAGGCATTCTGGGGGGGAGGAATCGGATACGGTTCGAGGTTTTTTAGTTTTTAGGTGAAATTTTTTTAAAACTTGTTGTTGGAATATTTAAATGTGTAGAGTTTTTGTCCCTTTCTAGAGAACCAGCGCAGTACTTTCATGTATACATATTAGGCTTATACATAGCAGTACAGTCAGGTAGTTTGACTTTGTTCCCACTCAAAGTGTTATCAGACACTTGACTATAGAACTTTCTTTGCTGACCTTTTCTTTCCTGTTATTTTTCCAGCACTTATATCTCCTTGACCTTATCTATAACTTGTGCAGTTACTGCACAATATATTGTCTTGGGTATATGAGGTATACGTGCTTACAGTCAAGAAGTGTCAAAATGTTTATTGATGATGCTGAGCTGTTCGAGGAAAGTAGATCACCAGTTCAGTGGAAGGCATGACTGCAAAGCTGTTTAATTCCATATGTCTTGCATTTTATATCAGTCTACAATGCGATTTCTAGTCAAATGTTTAAGGTGGGTAGTCCTGAAGGTGTTTTTTATTTTTTATTTTTAATAAAATGAAGATATTGTTGCTCCAATAAAAAAAATTCATATTAAAAGGCCATTCAGATAAATTTTTTCCGTTTCTTGGTACCCCTTTTTACACCCGGGCTGCTGTGGTTGGGTTGTGGCGACTGCGGTAGTGGTTATGTGCCACTTCCAGATGTCGCCACACGGAGCCTTTCACTTCTGAACCGTGACATAAAGCAATTGCACATGAGACTGCAAAAAGTAGTGGCAGCGTCATGAGTTTTGAGCGCGTAGCCAGATGAAAAAACTGAAAACCGGGGAGTCATAGAATGGCTGTAAGCATAGAGGTGTGTGTATTTAAAGGGGTTTTCTCATTTCAAAGATCATGTTAAAAGGTGGGGATGAAAAAACAAAAGTTGTAGGCCCTTGGTTACCATAAGAAAAGTGCTATGGTTTAAGGAATGGGCTTTTTATTTCTTGGAAGTGAAAGGGAAACCCCGGTGGGTTGCCCGGCCCCTGCCCCCGATTATTCAGGAACGGCCGTAAAAGGGAGTAGCGGGGGAGGAGGCTGTGTTGGGAGGGAGCAGGGACATGTGTTATGGAGATGAGTTCGCCCCCGGTGTTTTCGGGAAGTGTGTGGAGAGGATTTGCTGTGCACGGAGTGCGCAGGTACATTTGTGAACAGGGTGGGGTGGGGGAGTTGGGGGGGCGGGGGGGGAGAGAGAAAAAAAATACATGCGTTCACGTGTGCGAGGTTTGCTGCGTTCGTTCACTGACAGCAATCAGTTGACGTGTGCGGTGCGGGGTTTTCTGGTTTATTCACGACGCAAACAGTCGACGTCGCGGTCGGGGTTTGCTGCCGTTGTTTAAAAAGACAGCAACAGTTGCGGTGAGGTGCGGGTTCGCTGCGTTGTTCATGCCAGCGAATCATGGTCCCGCAGCGAGAGGGGATCTTGTGCGGGCCCCCGTAAACACAAACGTAGTGTTAGTTTTGTTTAGATCTGTAGAGGTCAAGATGTAAAAAATCTGCAGGTACACTTGTGTGGGGAGAGAGAAAAAAAAAACACCCATCTTTTTTGAGTCCTGAATGTCAAAGCCCATTTAATTACAAAGTATGTAGAGACAGGTGTCAAACTGGCCCCAGTGTTGGGGAAATACAACTCCCCCTCATGAAATTTTTATAATCTATAAAGGGGAATGATGGGATTGTAGTTTCCCAAAAGTGGAGGGCCGCAGTTTGACACCCCTGATGTGAAGAGCGGAAATGTATATTACTTCGAGTTCACTTAGCTTTTAACCTTCCCAATACAGCGGAACCTCTTCGCCCCCACCCCACAAAAAAAGAACCTCACGTGCACCTTTAAGGTGGGGTCTACGAGTGAGACAAATCCCTGTTGGGGGAGAAAACGCCCCCCCATTCTAAGCTTGTTTGCAACCAGTATAAAAGGCTGCCCAAAAGGGTGAAAAGGTTAAAACCCTTTAATAGTTTAAGGGATAAGAGCTAGGACTTGCTTAATTTTTGTAGTGTTTTCAAGGACACCAAATACTAAGTTTGCAATGTGGGAGTAAAGCCAAAGAGCATATTGATCTACAGACAGTTGTTTGAGGCTGTTTGCCATTCATTAGTGCAGAGTAACATACTGGTTGGCTGGGTGAGAGGTTCTACGCATTGCTCGAAAAAGAGAAGTTTCTTCTTATGCAGAGACATTAAGTAGGTGTGTGAAAATTTATACGTCATAGTCACTCTACTAAAATTAAAATATAATCAAATAAGCTTAAAGGGGTTTTCTCACTGCAGTGATTAACTTTCAGCATGGAAAGGTAAATAGACTTATCAAATACATTGCTTTTTTATTTTGTCTTGAGACAAAAGATTTTGGAGCACATGTATGAAAACGGTCTTGTTACCCATAGCACTATATGAAATGAAAGGGGCGCTCTGATTGTTTGCTGTTGGCAACAAATAAAGTCTTAGCCCCGCCTTTTTCATGCATTTTCCCCCCTATTTCTTTTGGTGCCACAAATTCTTTGGCACTGGCCATTTTTGTTTTCTGGTCATGAGAGTCACTACCGCTGTGTGCAATCCTAAAACGAGCTTCGTTTAAGATAAGGATGTTTTTTACTCCTCTGTGTGTCTTTTTTAAGTTTTTAATTCCCCGCAGTTATTTCAATGTAACAGCTCAGCTAGGAATAACAGAGCTGATTGCCAAAACCGTTAGATGCCCCAAACCTAACAGGAAGTGAGGTCTGAAGCTGGCTGTGACTCTGTGAAACTGCATGGTGAGAAAACCCCTTCAAGGGAATCGAGCTAGGACCCTATGTATGTTTTCTAATGTGCACTGATGATTGGCGAACACCCCAAAACAGCTGTCTGCAGATGAATATATAGTTTGGCTTCACTCCATCATATTGCAACGCTCAAACACAACAAAATATCAACATCACTCTACAAATGCTAAGAGACAGTTAGGCCCCGTTCACACGGCTTCTTGCCGGCGTAATTGCGGGGACGGATTTCGCCCCGCAATTACACCGGCAGCCGTGCAGCGGGGGCGGGGGGCCGGCAGCTCGCCGGCCCCATAGACTGTCATTATCTATGGTGCGTATACGCCGTAAATAATTCACATGTCACTTTCTCCCCGCCCGGCAGATTCGCCGAGCGCGTAGGAGACGCGGAATCCATAGTTCTCTATGAGAACTGTGGATTACCGTAGTTACTGGGACGGATTGGAGACGTATTGCAGCGCAAATATGGCGCGCAGTACGGCTCCAATCCGTCCCAGAATAAGCCGTGTGAACATTGCCATAGGCTATGTTCACACGGCTTATTTGCGGGGTGTAATTACGCCCCGCAATTACGGCGTGTGGACGGGGGTGGGGAGTGAGCGGGGGGCGGCACCTCGCCGGCCCATAGACTATCATTACTAGCGGCGCGTATACGTCGCTAGAAAATGACATGTCAATTATCTCCCCCCGCGGCGTATTCGCCGAGCAGGGAGAGGAGCCGTAATCCATAGTTCTCTGAGAACTGTGGATTACCGTAATGACTGGGACGTATTCCAGCTGTAATTTGCGCACTCTGGCGTGTAATTACGCACTGAAATACATCAAATTTTAAGCCGTGTGAACATGGCCTGTCTCTTGGCGCTTATAGAGTGTTGCTGACTGATATTTTGTTGTTTGCATTGTTTTTTCTGCCAGCATGCACCTACACAAATTTCTTTAAAATTGTTTTGGATGTGCTGATCAATTTATTATTTTTTGGATATTCCAAAGCTCAGCGAGTTGGATATGACTTGAGGAATTTTACTTCCAATAGGTGGCACAGAGAACGTGTTCTTTTCTCTTTAGCTTATTTAAATATATCTCAATTTAAAGAACTCACAGCTGAGTGGGGCAGATCAATTAGATCATAATTTCATCATCTTATTTGTGAGAGATGGAATCTTGTGACAATAACGCGCACTTACAACCCATGCCATGCTTCTTGCTGACCTATCAAATGTAGGTAAGATCTGTATACACAAAATAGTGATAGGTTATTTTTCAACAAGGCTGTTTGCAAAGTTACTTGCAAGATCCCCTTTGCGACTGGAATAGCGAAAAAACTTCTACATTGCTGCTTAATTAACTGTAGGACTACCAAAAATAGCATTGACCGTGAATGGACTGGCAGTGCACATGCCTGAAGAATACTCCAGTCACATGGGGATATTGGATCCCCCATTCTTGTGAATTGTGATGGTCCCATGGTTAGACCACCAACAATCCGACATTTATCTCCTATTGCATTGATAGGAGATAAATTTTGTTGATGGTCAAACTCCTTTAAAGGAGTCCATCCGTGGGGTGATGTCACTCTGCTCAGATCAGATAATCGAGTATGGTCTGGTATGCAGGTTACCATAGAAACTGAGTGCACATAAAATATCTTGAGTAAAGTAAAATCTATTGACCAATGTATTTAGAAAAAGTCTTCATTTAACTGTCCCTTCATGTTAAAAGCTAATCTTTATAGCTGTTTAATGCTCAAATCTGGCAGTTTTCAGCCTGTTCTGCCAGAGATGAGTCCAGCTTATTCACGAGTAGTTGTTTTCCCCACCCACTCACCTATTACTTTGAATAGGTAGAAACTGATGAATAAATGACAGATGGGTAGAGCTTACACCTGCTCATGAATAAGCAGGACAGGCGGTACAGGCTGCAAACTGCCAGATTTGAGCATTAAATGCTTTGAAACTACTAGAATAAGGGACACAGCGCTGGA
This sequence comes from Phyllomedusa bahiana, assembly GCA_025379985.1. Lineage (NCBI taxonomy): Eukaryota > Metazoa > Chordata > Amphibia > Anura > Hylidae > Phyllomedusa > Phyllomedusa bahiana. The sequence goes on along the minus strand of JAODAL010020696.1, from coordinate 23,449 downwards.
AACGGCAGGTAATTGTATATATTATACTGTATTGAATGGGGAAATGTCTAGAGTGTTATTAGATGTCCCTTACAGTATAGAAGGGGTTAAGGGTATGTTCACACGGCGTAATTACAGTGTGTACAGTACAGCCGCAATTACGCCGGGTGTTTTGGGATCGCGCTGATCAGCGCGTACTCTCACGGCACATTCATTACTCTCAGCACGTATTCTTCGCAAGTAATTGACATGTCCATTATCTCCCCGCTCGTACAATACGATCGTATTGTGCGAGTGGGCAGAGGAGGCATAATCCATAGTTCTTTGAGAGCTATAGATTTCCGTTGTTATGGGGGTGCATTTCCCCACGAATTAAGTGCAGTACGCAGCGAAATCAGTGGCGAATTGCGCCCCAAAATAAGCCGTGTGAACATATCACACGGCTTAATTGCAGGATGTATTTCGCCCTGCAATTACGCCGGAGGGGGGGGGGGGTGGGAGGGGGGCGGCTGCCAGCGGGCCGGCTCGGTAGACTTGCATTATCCACGGCGCGGATACGCCGTGAATAAGTAGCATGTCACTTCTCTTCCCACTCGCCGTATTGTGCGAGCAGGGGCGGAAATAAGTCCCAGAATAAGCCGTATGAACATATCCTAACAGCCGGGAGAGAATGACAGTTGGGACGGGCAGCCGATCAGGAGAGCAGACAGTTATAGGAGGGAGGCTGTCAGCCCCTTATTAGTTAAGAGTATAAAAATATATATACATACTTACATACATGCACACACTAGTTGAAAGCAGAAAGTTAGGGGGATCCCTGGCTATCCAGGCGCCAATAGACAGGACAGGCAGAGGAGAGCAGCCTGACTCACTGCTATACCTGAGATTGATCAGGCACTGACACAGAGAAAGTGGAGATCCAGACAGAGTGGACCCTGAAGAGAGTCAGACATCCCAGATTTACAGGTGGGCAGTTTGGGGGACTGCCGGAAAAGTCAAGGGACCCATAGAGTAGATCCATAGAGTGGACAAAGTGTGTCCTGTGTCACCAGGCGCCAGCACCTTGCACAGCTGGGCTGGGACAGTGGTCATCACCAGCGCCAGTGATAGCACCTGGCACAGCTGGACTGGGTCGGAACCAGAAAGGGGTTGAGAGAGTCGCTAAGTGTCCAGAGAAAGAGGATCTAACATGTGTTTAAACGGCATGTGCCTTGCTTCAGAACTATGTCACGTCCACCAGATAAGTACCGTGAGTAAAGCCTGAAGTTCCCCAGAATACTTGTGTTGTCTGCTGTTATTGATGCAGGTGCACCACCCCATCACTACATGTCTAGTGCATCAGTTATCTTCCGCAATAAGTACCATCTAGTAACCTGCACATATTTTACAAGCTTGTGCTGCCTTCAGCAAGGGCGGTATAACCTATGTGACAGATTCTCTTTAATGGCCTCCTAGACTGTCAGACTGGCATCAATTTTATAAAGGAATTGACATGCCGTTGAGATTAGTATTATTTAAAAAAAAAACATCTGCATAGATGGATGACATCATTCACTTTTGCACGCTTATAAAATCACTCATAAATAGAGACACTTTTAATATAATATATTTCACTTGTGTAGTATAATATATTTCACTTGTGTAATAATCTCTTATACTTTTGCATCCATTTCTCCAGGCAGTTAACCCCTTCCCGATATTTGACGTACCGGTATGTCCTGCAGATCGTGCAGGCTCACAAGCGGGGCCGCACGATTGTGACATGGGACCAGCGGTATATTACCCCCGGCCATTGTGAGCTCCAGCCGCAGGTGATTAACTTTTAGCTGTCGGGATCTACCACGATCACCACATCTAAGGCACAGACAGAAGAAGGTAGCTCCTTCTGTCTGCTATCAGTGCAGCAGTGGCGCCAGCACTGCTGCTGTGTGTACCTGACAGCCTGGATGCTTTAGTAAAGAGTCTGGGCTGTCTGTGACGTCACCATGTTCCGCAATGCATTGTGGGCATTGGCGGACATGGTGACTGACAGTTACAGTAAAGGCCAGTGCAGAGTAATTTTCTCTATGGGGAAAATTGTAAAAAAAAAAAAAAAAATAATAAAATCACGTACATTGCCCTTTACAAACGCCTATTGCCCCAAACAAGATAAAAAATAATCATATTTGGTCTCACCACGTGCATTATGGCCTACCTTATAAATCTGTCATGGTAATTCACCTGCCTCCCAGAGGTGCGATTTTTGTTTTCGCTGTGTTCTTCCCACAGTACATAAAATGAAAAAAAACTCATATAAACGGCAAAATAGTGCCAATTAAAACGTCAGTTCATCCCGTAAAAAATAGCCCTTACACGGCTCTGTATACAGAAAAAGAAGTGTTATGGCTATCAGAAGACAGCGAAGCATGAATATTGAAAAAAAAAAAATAATGTATGTATATGTGTGTGTGTGTGTGTGTGTATGTATGTGTATATATATATATATTTTCACAATGGAATTTTTTTTTTTTTTTTTTTTTTTTAAGTGCTTCGACATAAAAAAAACAAAAAACTAAAGAATTTATATGAATTGGGTATCTCTGTAATTGCCTCAACCCAGGGAGTAAAACTAGCTTGTCAGGTATACTGCACGGTGAGCCCTGTTAAAAAAAATAAAATGAAAAAACACTAGGATTGCAGTTTTTTCTTCACCCTGCCTGACAAGAAAACGGATCAAAAAGCCTTGTCCCTCCAAAAGTGATACCAATAAAAATGTCAACTCAGCCCACAAAAAACAAGCCCCTACACATTTCCATACACAGAAAAATAAAAGTTATTGCACTCAGACTATGGCAATGCAAAAACATGTTTCTTTTTTTAATAAGGGGCCGTTCACACGGCTTATTCTGTGAATGATTCCAGCCGTACTGCGCGCCGTATTTGCGCTGCAGTAAGGCTGTAATCCGTCCCAGTCATTATGGTAATCCACAGTTCTCATAGAGGGGGGAGAAAGGGACATGCACATTATTTACAGCGTGTACGCGCCGTGAATAATGAGTGTCTATGGTGCCGGCGAGCTGCCGGCCCCCCGCCCCCGCTGCACGGCAGTCGGCGCAATTGCAGGGCGAAATCCGCCCCTGCAATTACGTTGGCAATAAGCCGTGTGAACATGCCTAAAAGTGTTTTTATTGTGTAAAAGCAATAAAACATAAAGAAAATACAAATTGGGTATCTCTGTAATCGTATCGACCTGCTGAGTAAAACTAGCATGTCTTTTACACCGCATGGTGACCGCTGTAAAAATAAAAATTCCTACCAGGATTGCTGTATTTTGTTAAAATGCCTCACAAAAACCTTAATAAAAAGCGATCAAAGCATCATATGAACCCCATAATGATAATAATAAAAACAACTCATCCCGCCAAAAACAAGCCCATAATCCGCTCCGTATACAGAAAAATAAGTTGAGGATTTGACGACCTAAAAATGCAATTGTTTTTTATAAACTCCTCTTTATTGTGTAAAAGTAATAAAACACAGCTACAGTATATAATGTATTCTCTTGTAATTGTACTGACCCACATAGTAAAGTTATCCTGTCAGTTATGCCGCACGATTAACGCTGTAAAATTATAGCGCAAAAAAACTGCGTTTTCCCCTCATCCCTCTCCCTCCATGTTCATGGTCCAATGCTTAAAAAAAACTATGAACGCCTGTGCACCCAAAATGCACAATACACCCCTAGATGAGAAACATGAGGGGTGTGAAATCCAAAATTGGGCGACTTTTGGAAGGTTTCACCTGTTCTGGTACTTTGGGGACTTTGCAAGTGCAACATGGCACATACCAAAATCTGCATTCCAAAAGTCAAATAGCTCTCCCTCCCTCGTACGCCCTGCCAGGCACCAAAACAGCAGTTTACACCTATATATAGGGTACTACTGAACTTGGAAGAAATTTTGTAACAAAATTTGGAGTGCTTTTTTCCAGGATTCCTTGTAAAAATTACACTTTTTCAGCTAAAATTGCAGATTGTTGGAAAAAAATAAATGTTTTCATTTTCACAGCCTAACGCTAAACCCCCCCCCTCCCCCCAAAAAAAACGTGAAACACCTGTGGGTCGATATACTCACTACACCCCTGGACATATTCCTTAAGGGGTGCAGGTTCCAATATGGAGTCTTTTTAGGGGTGTTTATTAAATTTTAGCAACTTAGGGTGTCCGCAAACCTGAAATGGCACCTAAATGAAATCATATTGAAAATGAGGCCTCAAAGTCCGGTAGATACTCCTTCATCTCTAAGGCTTGTGGTCGAGCCAAATAGCGCACTAGAGCTACTTATGGGTTATCTCTGAAAAAAGGAAACAAGAAAAGTGAAATTTCACCTCTACTTTGCTTCAATTTCTGTGAAATACCTAAAGAGTTAACTAACTTCCTAAACACTGTTGTAAATACTTTAAGAGGTTTCTTAGATGAAGTAATTTATGGGGGTATCTAACATGTCGGCCTGGACTGTTCCCTAAAAAATGTATATTCCAAATTTTCTTGAAAATAGGAAAAATGACTACTAAATTTCTAAGCCCCCTAATGTCGTAAAAAGATAAAATTCCATTTAAAAAATGCCAACCTGCAGTAGACATATGGTAGATTCTAGTTATGTGCAAACTGGAAGCGAAGGTAATCCAGCACTCACAGACGTAGGATTGAGTTTGTAGAAAACGTAGTTCACTCTTTATTGAAGAATTCTTAAAAGCATGATTAAAAACATCCAAACATGCAAGTACACGTTTACGCGTTTCAGGCTAGATCTTCAGCCCTTAAAGGAGTTGTCTCATTAATAGCTTTCAGCCTCTGTCTGTGAATGGGAGTTGAATTGAGGGGCGTGCTAGCTTCTCTGCCTCTTCCCCCCTCCCTCTTCCCCCCTCCTCTCAGCACACAGGCAGCTATCCGGGATTGCTGCTAGAGTTAACCCTGTGTGTGCCTGCCTAGAGAGGTCTATGATTGCTAATAGCAGAACAGCTTACATATCTCCACATCTGCTTAGCTTACATATCTCCACATCTCCAGCAACAACAAACAAACCCTCTCAGAACAGAGGCAGGAAAGCTGCAAAGTGTTACTCAGGATGTGTCCCTAGTACAGCACAGCATGAACTGTTCACAATCTGTATAGTATTATTATAGTTACAGCTCCACAGACATCATGATTATAGTAACAAACAGGGTCACTGCTGTCACATCTATTGATCAGCCTCATCTCTGCTCAATCTGTGTAGAGAGCAGGAGGAAGCAGGCACACACAGGGTTAATCCAGGCAGTATGGACATAGAAGCCAGAGTCCTCCCTCCTCCTCCCTACACTACAGAAGCATTCTGTGCGGGAGGGGCTCTCTGCTCCGACCTGTCTTCAAAGGTGATGAGTCATTCAGACCTGACAGCCAGTAAGTTAAGGATCAACAGGTCGGGCTGCTATAGAAATTTTTAGAAGCTGAGGACTCCTATGAACAGGGCTAGCTCAAAATCAGTAGGACATTTGTAATGAACATATATTGCAAAGCTGCTTGTTTTTTAAAGATCTTTTAATTAAAAACCCAATCATTGTAGCGAGACAACCCCTTTAATGTTACGATTAAGGGCTGAAGATCTAGCCTGAAACGCGTAAACGTGTATTGCATGTTTGGTGTTTTTAATCATGCTTTTAAGAATTCTTCAATAAAGAGTGAACTACGTTTTCTACAAACTCAATCCTGCGTCTGTGAGTGCTGGATTACCTTCGCTTCCAGTTTGCAGAGTGCTTTCATCTCCAGCCAGGATGATCGTCCGTGCACCGGACTTGGATTAATGAGAGCTGTATAACCCCGTGATACCCGAGGAGTCCGGTGAGCTGTACTCGTTACCTTTTCTCTATATATGCAGATTCTAGTTATGAACTATTTTGAGTTGAATAACTGTCTTACATGCAGAAGTTTTTGAAGTTTGAAAATGGCAAATTTTTCACGATATTTTGATATTTTTCACAAAGTATTGTTTGGACCAAAATATCTAAAGGGGTAAATATACAGCACAAAGATAAAGTGCTCCTAATTTCTCGCCCTATTAAATGTTAATAGAAAACTTCTTTTTCTTGTATTAAAAGGGCTGTCTGGTTCCCTTTACAAAATAAATTATAAGCTTCTGGTGCCCTAATAAATCAAGAAAACTATGCTAACCCTCTTCTGCTTCTTCCTTACAGAGCTGTCTCTCTCTGGTCTTCTGTTTGTGGAGGTGTTGTTCTTATGAATAGGACGTCGCCGCTCCAGTGGTCACGTGCGTCTACTTGCACCACCGTTCAGAGCTTTTTACTACCAAATGGAGATCAAAGGGAGTGACACTCGACTGAAGCAGTGACTTCCTGTTCAGAACAAATAGATAATTAACTGAAGACCAGAGAGAGTGCTGGATAAGAGGATTGGAGGAAGGCAAACAAGTATAGTTCTGTTTTTTGTTATTTATATGTGGCACCAGGAGCTTAGAAGTTATTTTTTATAAGAACTGGACAACCCCTTTAAGCCTTACGCAGACAACAATGTGCATTTCAGCATATAGTGCATAAAATAGTGATAATAAGATTTTTATAGTTCTGTTTAGTTTTCCCGTAAAAGAACTGAAAACTTAGAATTATCTGCAGCATGCAGAAATTTTTTCAAGAGGTATTGTTCAGATGTATGGTGCCAAGGGATTTTAAAAAGGCTATTTACACTTGCATCATGGTTGTGTTCCATCATGCCTTCACTGCCCCTTATGGGCAGGCTTGTTTAGCATGTTCTAAAGGGGATTTAAACAGATCCATAATTGATCCTATCTAATTAGAGCCTCTGGCGCCAGCATGAACAAAGCCTAAGCTGAAGATCAAATCAGGACCTTGTTATAGTTCTGTTACAACTGTTAAAAACCTGTTAGATACTTAGGGGTATGCTCAAGCATTCCTTTGGATTTTTTAGCCATTCTTCCCTGTGCTTTTGATGCTCCTGATTGCATATATCAAATGCTCTAGAACACATAAGTAAAAAAAAAAAAAAATGGCCTATAGGCAAAATCCAGCCCTCTGCATAATTTTATTTGGCCATCGAGAGCTTAGACACAGCGAGCAGGGAGCGACAAGGCCCAGACGCCAAAGGTGAGGCTCGTGATTTTTTTTCTGGAAGATGCAGGCAGAGCCTGGCAGACGCAGCAGAATAAAGCTGATTTAACATGTTTCATGTTTTAGAAAACTGCTATATTTTTAGGTGTAGTGTTTTTAGGCAAAGTCCGGGGATGAAAAAAAAATGGAAAGCCTAAAGGAAATACTTTAACTTTTTTTTCTGTATCAATTTCTGGCTTTGTCTTAAAAAGCTGCAATGACTTAAAAAAAAATGTAAAACCACCCTTAAAGGGTATGCTGTTTCACAGAGACAAACAGAAGGATGTAAAGCAGAAGGCTACGGAGCTGTAAAGGATTAAAGTTTGTCAGTAACATAGCTAAGTTCCTGTTTTAGAGGCTGATCACATGCCGATTTTGGATCTGAAAATCGCATCCAAAAACACAGCGGCGATCGGATCCAACACGTATCCAACATGCAGCTGTGTGTTGGATGCAGCAGGATCGCACCCTGTAGTTTATTATAGGGCTCCTGCTGTGTCTTTCAGATCAAGAATTGACATGTCAATTCTTAGAACGAAGCCAAAAGACGCAATGAGACCCGCATCGGCGATCACTCGTGTGAACGCCGATGCGTGTTTCATTTTAAAAGCAATGTAAATCACATTGGTCATTGTTAGATAAGTGTTTGGGTCCGTTTAGGGTCCGACAGACTGATTCAAACACATGTCTAAAAGTGTATGTAACATGGACTCGGCACGCTGTGTATGAACATCCGCTTTTCTGATGCGTCTCTGGGTCCATCAGAATGGATCCAAAGACGCATCAAACAATTAGCAGTAATTTTCTCACTGCCGGCAACGACAGACGTGCAGCTGTGTTCACTTAAAGAGATCGCCGCTGCGTGTTTGCTTCGCGCCTGTCGGGTCCGTCTTGCGGATGCGATCAAAGAATTGCATGTCATTTCTTGGATCGCATCTGCAAGACGGACCAGAATACAGTGGAAATGCACTGTATTTGTTAGTAATCTTCACATTTACCACATTTGATGTCAAGGAGATGAGAATACGCTGTAAAGGGGCTGTCCAATTAGTTGTAGTCATTAATGTGAAGGTTCTAGTGCATGATAAAACAAGCAATATATTCTCGCCTTTCCACTCGCCTACGTTCCGGTGCTGCCGTTGGTGTCCCCTACTATTTACTTCCAGCTGCTGTAAACGGCACTCAAACAACTTGCAGCCATTCAGTGGCTTTAGAGGCTTTATGTGTCATTACCTTGACATCACCGCTTGCAAGTCCTTCACTTCAGAATGTCAGGGGAATAAAATGTGACTGCCGAACCCACTGATTGTAACCAGAATGGAACAATGTCCACAGTGGCAGCGCTGGAATAGGGCTGAGTGGAAAGGTGAGGTTGTTTTTTGTTTTTTTTTTTAAATATAATGCATCAGTGCTTGAAAATAGTCGGAGAATCCCTTTAAGAATGTTTAAAACAGCTTTGCATGGTTTTCATTGTTTGGTGTAGCTTGGATTTATGACTGAGTTAACACATAGGCTTTATGGGAAGAAGTATGGACTCTCCAGCTATTGGATGTCGAAGTCCTCAAGTCACATGTGACTCGCTGAGCCTTGCAATGTAACAGGATTCAAGCCATGCCAGTATAGTTCATCTGCACACAGCTGTTTCGGTGTGTTGCCCCTCATCAGTGCAGAGTACTGGCTGGGTAGGTGAGAGGCCTTGTGTGGCTCAAAAGGGGTAATTTATCTCATCGGGGAGAAGCACCATGTTGGTGTGTAAGGATTTAATTGCTGTTTACACCTCACTGGGTTTTTGCATATTACAGAGACTTATGAAGCCTGTCACATTGCAAGGCCCAATTAATCACATGTGACTTGAGGAGTGCTACATCCAACAGAGGGTGCTGGAGAGTTTAGCTCTTCCCATAAGCCTTTGTAATATGCAAATACGTAGTGAGGTGTAAAAGGTGATTAAAACCTCACACACCAACATGATGCTTCACCCCAGTGAGGTACATTACCCCTTCTAAGAAACACTCAAGCCTCTCACTTAGCCAGCAAGTTCTACTTTGCACTGATGAGCGGCAACCCCCAAAATCGATGTGTGCAGATGAACTATACTGGCATGGCTTGAATCCTGTCAAATTGCAAGGCTCACAGAGAGTTCAGCTCTCTTTCCATAACGCCTTGTCCCCACGGCACGGGCTTTCACCCGGTTTTTCGGTTTTGCACGGCACGAAAACAGTTCAAATACTGGTTGGATAAACCGACCTGTATTTGTCCTGTGTAAACGGCCCCTAAGTCTTTGTAATATGCAAATATCTAGTGAGGTGTAAAAGCCGATTAAATCCTCACATACCAACATGGTGCTTCTACCTTATGAGATACATTACCCTTTTTGAGTTAACACATGGCAGTTGGGCTGGGATTTGCAGTCATAATAAGTGAAAATGCTGCCCCAATATGGCAATCTGATAAGGTATTCATAGCTGTATACCATGATAAAACTCTGCAGTTGTTTATTGAATAGCAGATCTTAGTAGATGATGGAGAGAGCTTAAAAGGGTTTTGCCACGATCTAATGTTGACGTGGGATCCTCCAAAATGGGTATTTAATCACTTTTCTAAATATATGTGATTAAAAAAAAATGTAGCCTGTGAGAGCTGCAGTCTGGCTTAGATCCCCTTAGTTTCCTGACTGTTTACATTAACTACCACTAGGAGCTGATCTTTGTGTGTGCACTTTGTGTGCACTTCTTATCTGATGGCAGGGCACATGAATGAGCTTTGAAGGAATGGGGGAGAATAAAGCAGTGCTTCTGGGCATGTGCACTAGCTGTGCTCTGTGTCAGTGCCTGTGTCTGCTGTATAGACAATCCACTGTTTGTAATGTAATTATCAATCAGCTCTGTGCTCAGCCCTTCTGCCGCAGTCGCTCCCTGTATATAATTACAGTACAGAGATTCTCTTAGCCTCCTCCCTCCCCCCTGCAGTTCCTACTCGGATCTTATTTTCTCTCCTGAGCAGATAAGAGGGAGAACACACAACCCGTATAGCTTGTGCACAATAAAATTATCCTCTGTGGTTTAGCCAAACAACATGTTTACTCAACTACAGAGACTGAATATCAGCCTTGGGAGCGTGCATGGGAGGTGGTGTGATGACAGCACGGATGAGGTACTTGTTTTTTTATACACATGAACACAACACCCCTTTTTTCAAGACTTAAAGGGGTTGTCTCACTACATTGGTTCATCTGTTTTTTAGGTTTCATTTTGAATTCAGGGGCGTGTTTACTGGCTTCTTTAAGGCTGCAGTAGAAGCCAGTTCTGTAACTATAGCAACCAGTGCTGGCAGCCTATCAGGAAGGATTGAACAGGTCTGTAGCTATAGCGACCTCAGGAGCTGATACAGCTCATACAAGAGGGGATATCTAGGAATAAATAGGACACTGTTAATGGACACATATTGCAAAGTGACTTGTTTTTACAAGCTCTTTAACATAAAAAGCAATCCTTGTAGTGAGACAACCCCTTTAAGAGTACTGTGTTATCCTGTTAGGTAAGGAAATCACTTCTTGGCAAAACCCCTTTAACTAGGACTGGTATACTCCATATAATGGTTTACATGCACTACAAATAAGGATGATTTTTATGAATTAATTGCAGTTTGTAATAACTGATCATTTTTTGTCTTTAGTTAGAGGATCTGTGACATCTCCTGATATATCTGTTTTAGTAAATACTAATGTTCCCCATGAAATAACAATTGTAGCATCTTCTCTTATAACTGTGCTATTCCTCCTACAATTTTTTTTTACTGAATTAATCAGATGGATGTTACCATTCCAGTTTTCAGAGGGGTATGTTCTTGTGCACTCTGACTCTGTCATCACGGATTGTACAATGTCAGACTGTGCAGGGACACCCACCCCAAATGGTAACACTCATCTAAGTGATTTTCTAGGAAGAATAACAGAATAAGCACACAGCAAAGAGATGTAAAAAAAGATGCTCCAGAGCTGTTATTTCATGGGGAAGCTAGTATTTACTAAACGTGACCTGTTCGGAATGGCCACAGGTCCTCTCTAAGTGTTTTGGTCATACAGTGCACCATATGTTTCTGAGCTATACATGCTAAATAACAGCATGTACGAGTGCAGACTAAGGATACAGTAAAATAAATAGACTATGTAAGTGCTGACAACTAAAGCAGTAATTTTATACAACACCCTAGTTCATGCAAGCAAATATTGATACCTGGCTCTTGTGGAGTGTTTAATAGTGATTGCTATAACGTTCTAACTTCTGGAAATCATGTAAACATGCTTAAAATTCATATTCATGATACATATTGCATCATATTACGTTAATTAAAACTTACATGTAGTTTAGCGCTTTAAAAATAAATTTTCTGGAATGTGAGGCACAATATATATGTATATATGAGAAACGTACATACCCCTATTTTTTGTGAAAGTTGATACATTACAGATGGTAAAAATTCCACCTAACACTCCGGTCTGCCTTTGTGCAATTAATTCATCATAATAGAACATTGTGTTTTAAAAAGAAAGCCATTAAAAACCGAAATATTGCACCTACACCTTTAAGACTGGTATCTGTGAATAATATGATCATAAAACGAGGCACCAACACTTGGGGTATGTTTACATGGCAAGGATTTCAGTTGGATTTTGACACGGTTTTCAGATTTGAAAACCGTCAAAATCCGACTGTGAATCCATTCCCATAGACCTCAATAGAAAATCAGAGCTGCTGTCTACACAGGTTAGATTTTCTGCCATCGAATTTCAATTTAAAAAACCATGTAAAGAAATTTGGTACATGCACAATAAACCAGTTGGAAAATTTTGCTATTGAAGTCAATAGGGAGGCTGAAAACCAACGGGAAAATATAGTGAATGGTTTTTGACACGGATTTTGAATGGATTTTTGGACGGTTTTGGGATTTGTCCCCATTGGGTTCAATAATAAATTTATATATATTTATTATATAATACACTGCTCAAAAAAATAGAGAACACTAAAATACCACATCCTAGATCTCAGTGAATAAAATATTCCAGTTGCAATTCTTAATTGCATAGTGGAATGCATTGAGAACAATAAGACATAAAAATGATCAATGAAAACCAATCAAAATGAATATGCCATGGAGATCTGGATTTGGAATGATACTTAAAATCAAAGTGGAAAATCAAATTTCAGGCTGATCCTACTTCAGTGGAAATGCCTCAAGACTAGGAAATGAGGTTCAGTGTGTGTGGCCTCCACATGCCTGTATGACCTCCCTACAACACCTTGGCATACTTCTGATGAGGTGGTGGATGTTCTCCTAAAGGGATCTCCTCCCAGACCTAGATTAAAGCATCAGTTAACTCATGGACGGTCTGTGGTGCAGCGTGGCGTTGGTGGATGGAATGAGACATGATGCCCCAGATGTGTTCGATTGGATTTAGGTCTGGGGAACGGGCAGGACAGTCCATAGCATCAATGCCTTCATAATGCTGGAACTACTGACACACTTCAACCACATGAGGCCTAGCATTGTGCACACTGCACCTGTATATGGTCTAACAATGGGTCTGAGGATCTCATCCCAGTACCACATGGCAGTCAGGTTACCTTTGATTAGCACATGGAGGGCTGCACGGCTCTCCTAAGAAATTCCTCCTCACACCATAACTGACCCAAACCGGTCATGCTGGAGGATGTTGCAGGCAGCAGAACGTTCTCCCCAGCGTCCCCAGACTGTCATGCCTGTCACATGTGCTCAGTGTGAACCTGCTCTCATTCGTGAAGAGCACAGGGCTCCAGTGTCGAGTCTGCCAATCATGGTGTTCTCTTGCTAATGCCAATTGCCCTGCACGGTGTTGGGCTATTCTGACTTGTGGACGTCAGGCGCTCATGGAGTCTGTTTTTGACAGTTTGAGCAGACACATGTATATTAGGTGCCCTCTATTGGTCATGTAACGAAGGGGTACTAAGTATAAAATTAAAAAAAAAAACAAAAATATATTGAAAGTTTAAATCGCCACCTTTTTGCCCTTTTACAAATAAAAAAAATAAAAACAGTTACACATAATTGGTATCACCACATTTCTAAAGGTCTGACCTATTAAAATATAACATTTATCCTGCCTACTGAACATTGTAGAAGGAAAAAAAATGAAATTTTTTTTTACTCATTTTCACGTCCCCAAAAAATTGGAATAAAAAGTGATCAAAAAAGTCGCATCTATCCCAAAATGGGACCAATAAAAACTACACTATAGCCTGCACTTTTTGCATACAATTTTTCTTTCCTATTTTTTCTTCTACTAAAACCTAGGTGCGTTTTATGGTTCGAAAAATACGGTGTATGCGTGAGTGTGTGTGTGTGTATATAATATATATATATATTATTTGAAACCAGAAGTTTACATGCTCTATATAAAAGGACACGTATGTTTTTCTCACTATCTGACATGAAACCCCATGAAATTGTATGGGCAAAGCTGAAAATGTAGGTGCGAGCAAGGCGGCCTACAAACATGGCTCAGTTACACCAATTCTGTCCGGAGGAATGGGTGAAAATTCCTACCAACTATTGTGAGAAGCTTGTGGAAGGATATCCAAAAGGTTTGACCCACGTCATACAGTTTAAGGGCAATGCTGCCAAATACTAATGAAATGTATGTAAACGTTTGACTTTGCAGAAAGTAATAAAAATGCCTTAAAACATTTTCTCTCTGGCAAATGGCAAATATAAATTTGGTAATCATAATTGACCTAAAACAGGTAAGGTTTATTCTGATTTCATGTCAGATAGTGAGAAAAACATGCAGATGTGTCTTTTTATATAGTGTATGTAAATGTCTGGCTTCAACTGTGTATATATGTATCTAAAAAAAAAAAAAAAAAAAATGCAGCACACTCTTCAAAACAGTACATACGGTGGGTGCCAGCCAGCAGAATAAGTCCTGACCAAGACCACAATATCCAAAAAATCCACAGCATATGCTTGAGAAAGACTCCATTGTGGTGTTGAAACTTCGCAAGTTCCATGGGTGAATAAAGGTCACAAGTTTTCTTCATTCTAATAAGGAGTGCTGTGGATTTTTTCGTTTAGATATCTATCTATACGTGTGTGTGTATGTATATGTATGTGTGTGTGTGTGTGTGTGTGTGTGTGTGTGTGTGTGTGTTTTGTGTGTGTGTGTGTGTATATATATGTATATGCATACACACCCATACATACCATATTTTTCTGATCATAAGATTTACCTAGGTGTGTATATATGTGTTTATATATAAACACATGTACACAAGTATATAGATATATCTAGAATAAATATATTTAGTGTGTGTGTATATATACATATATATATATTAGTTTGCATATCTATGTGTGTCTGTATATCTGTGTGTGTGTATATCCATACACACATCAGATATATAGATAATATCTAGAATAAATTTGTGTATGTATGTGTGTGTGTGTATATATATATATATATATATTATATATATATATACCACACACACACACACACACACACACACACAACACACACACACACACACCACACACACACACACACACACACACACACACACACATGCACCTTTTTGTAAATTGCTGGTTTTTAAATCCTAAAAAGTTTTTGACTGTTTCATTCTATTTTGCCTCCATATTTTGTACAGTAAACTGTTCCCGCTCCAAAATGATTTGATCTTTTGCTTCTAAAAGTTTGTTGCTTATGAGAATTTAAACCTAATTTGTTTCTTAATCTCGTACGTATCTTCAGAATGACGTGTTCATAGAAGCTCCTATTTAAGTTTAAATGTTCTATCTGTGTGAAGTAATTTTGCAGTTCCGTTTTTAAGTTTCTCTCTGTCTAGATAAGTGATTTCCAGGGCATTTCAGGCTTTGAGATGGTTTCCCACCACTGAAAATGAGCAAATCCTTGCACGCACCCTTCCTGCTGAAGTAGAGGCAATGTTTGTTTTCTCTTTTTCTTCAGGGATTCATTGAAGACCTATTTCTGCCAAAAAGAGAATGCTGCTTAATAAGCTCTACACATACACAATTAGATTAAACATTGCCTGGGCTAGGGTAGACAGAGTTCATGTCTCAATGCGTGCGCTGCCTCCCAGCTCACTCATACTGTCACGGAGATACGGGCTCCCAGTTCACCCCCCGGGAGGGGGGAAATTCCTTCCTCAGCTCGGTTGGGGAAAGGTTTAAAACCCACGGGGCACTTACCCCTGTCATCAAAAGTGGCCCTTGCTGTATTTTTCTCTATATATGAAATTCCTTACCTTAGAGTGAAGAGAGGGGAAAAAAAATTGCTGCTTTGCTATTTAAATTTTAAATTTTAAAACTGTTTGGGCCAGGGAAAAGGCTTTGCCCGGTTTTTTTTTTTTTTCTTTTTTTTAAAGCCCCACTTCTAAAAAAATTTTTTTTTTTTTTTTTTTTTTTTTTTTTTTTTTTTTTTTTTTTTTTAATTTATGTTTTAGGGCCCAGAAAATAGGGTTTCTTGTTTCTTCCGTTGCATGAATTATTATGCCCCACTTCCTACTTTTGGGCGTCGGCAGCAGTAGCTACGAAGGAGTTTTTTGTAGTGGGGCTTTTTGGGATGGGTTATAAAGGGGCCCAAAAAAATTCGTGCTGCATTTTTTAAAAGGGGGGGATTTTAGAATTTTTTTTAAAAATAGTTGAGTTTTGGTTTTTGGGGCCCAAGTTTTGGCAGTATTTCTGAATTTGTCCCTTTTGTCTTTCTGTTTTGATACTCCTTTTGGTGAAAGTTTTTTGGGAAAGTGAACAGTTTGACTAATTGTTAATTTTTCCAACTGTGAAGCCCCACGCTCCCATTGTTGGGGAAAGGGGGGAATGTGGCCCAACAATCAAAATTGTTAGGCAGTCACTCCCAAAATGAACCTTGGGAGTCCCAGTTTTGTCTAAAATGAAAAGAAAACCTATTTGGGGTGGGGTGTCTAGGCGGGGATGGATGATCTTTTGCCCTTTCTGTAATCAATTTTAACATTGGCAAAAAAAGGTTTAAATTTTTTCCAGGGCGGTACCGGTATTGGCCCTTTCCTTTCCCTTGAAAAGGGGGTGCCGCCCTGAAATTTTAAGTCTTTTTGGCGTTTAAATCAAACGGATAGATGTTGGCACGTCAGGCAAGAAACATCGCAAACCACTTGCAACCATGATGGAAGAAAAAAACAACCCTGGTGGGGGCAGTTTTTATTTTTAAGGGGTTTTTTTAGGGGGCTTTCTCGGGGCACTTTCCCTCCAGGGTTGGACGACACTGTAAGGGGTTTTTGGGGATTTCACCCACCCCGGGCAGATCACTTCTACATGCTGATTGTTATTCCTCCAGTAGGCCAATGCAACATGACGCACACCTAGAAATGTCAGACATTGGTTGCATGACCAAGACTTCCAAGTACTACACTGGCCCCCTAATTCCCTATCCCGATTGAGCATCTGTGGGTCCACCTCAGTTGTCATGCTTGCTCTATGGATCCTCCCTCATCCCTATCGTAGTGGGGGTGCAGTTTCATGGCCCCAGATACCTGAGACAGCCTACGGGAAATTTTTGATCACTTCCAGCATTTGTGCTTTGCTGCATGGGGGTTTTCGGGGAAAGGGTGGGATTTTAAAAAAATTTATTCCTGGTTTTCGCCATTCAAGGTTTCGAAAATTTTCGGAAAAATGTAGGGGATCTCAACTTCCTTTTTTATTTTCAATCTCAAACCATGAGGGAAGAAAACAAAAAGAAAGTAAAAATAACCCAAACCCTTCAAGGGCCCGCGTTTGGAGTGTCCCCCAGCGAAAAAAGTGCACTTTATCAGAGGAAAAACAAGAGTTAGAAAATTTTTTGAAGAATAAAAATCTTTTTAAATTCTTCACAGTGAGGAAAATTTGCAAAACCGCATTATGGGGTATAATGGTTTTTAAATTTTTGAATAAATTTTTGATTTTGGCTTTGGGCAATACATGTTACACTTTAATGACGAAGGGACAGTTAAGCAAAAAAGGGTGTTATATGGTGTTGATTAATTTTATATTATATTTATTTTATATTTATTTATATATATATATATATATATATTTATAATGCCTTTTGAAAAATAAAACTCACTTTGCTGAACTTCTTGGGCTTTTCCCATTCCAACCAACCCCACCCCCCCCGCTGTTTCTGTATGTGGTCCCCCATTTTCCTAGGCAGCAGGCCCCCTGTCGGGGGGATATTAGATTCTGATCTGCCCTTTCCCCCCTATATCCCAAACCCTTGCCCCCTCCCGTCACCCCCTCAAGAACTCTCCGAATCCGTCCGTTTCTCACTGTGGAAACATCAAACTCTCATTTGCTCTTTTTTTCTCGTCTTGACTACTGTATTTTTTTTTTTATCGGTCTCCCCCTCTGCAAGTTCCCCCCCCAAATTTTCAAAAAGCAAGCCGGGTATCTTTCCTCCGCCGCTACCTGACACCTCTTTCCCCCGTGTCATTCACTGTATGGTTTCCCTCCCGTCGGTACAGTATAATCAACACTTCACCAAAAGCTCTCAAACGCTGCACCCCCTACATCCCTCCCCGTCTTGTCTACCACCCCCCCGCTCTTCCGCTCTGTGTGATTCAGGGTTTCACTCATCAATCGCGAACCCCCCATGCCCGCTCCAAGATTCAACGTGCGGCCCATTCTCTGGAATAGGGGCGACAGGCATTTACACCCCCACTTTTTTTAGGGCCCTGAGAAAAACATTTCTCTTGGCACCACAAATCCCCAATGCTATCAACCATTGTCACTCCCTATGGGCCCCGCACTTATCTGTTATAGATGTACAGTGGGTGGGGGTTCATCCTTTTTCTGTAAACCACCCCCTATTTATGAAAAAAGGGGGACCCTTGTAAAAATTGCACTTTTACCGTATGTTTCACCATAACCCCCATAGATTGTAAAACTCCAGAGCAGGGCCCCTTTTGTTATTTGTAAGTACTTTTAAAGTGTAAAAGTCTGTTTGTTTTCCCCGAATTTGTTTAAAAAGCTGCGGAAAATTTTTGGCGTTATAAATAAAAGATTTTTATTTATTTATTTAAAATAATTTTATAATTAATTATATATACACAACAAATTGCTAAATAAATTATAAATACTTAAGAAAGTATAGGGATTATACGTAATAAAGTAGTGCTAATCTAAGTAAGGATCCCTATATCCCATAATAAAATTAAGTAAATTAGCTAGCATGATAATAAACGGCAGAGTAAAAAACATCCATGACCTAATGCATAGTCATCACAAGGAGGGGGTGTATGTATAGAAATTCCTTGTGTGTGTGTCTTCTTCTGGTGAAAAGTAGTAGTATAGCATGTGTCCTCTTATTACCTGCAGTGGTCATGAGATGGGCACTTTTTAAACATTGATTGGGAGGGGGTGAGACTGCTTTGGATCGAAAACTTAGGTTCTCTGTGTATTTCCTCTCCCCCCCCCCCCCCCTTTAATAACTCTATGTAAGTGTACATGTATGTATATAGAGGTTGAAAAATTTATTGGGCACATTAGGCCAACTTGAACGCAGATTCTCATTCCAAGAATAGAAGTTGAGAGAAGCATGCATACCTGATCAACTTTACTTTGCAATCAATGGGAGTTGTGTACTTACTTTAAAGGGCTTGTCTCACCACGCCGTTTCACTGAGATTTAGCAGTTCTGCATTTACTCTGCCTCCTCAGGCTGAGGGCTGTTCTACAGCAGTGATTAGCATATTCAACTTCTAGCGAGTAGTTACTCTGATAGTGTAGGAGTTTATCTCTCCTTTATCTCTTGTAGATTGTAAGATTTCATGGGCAAGGTTCTCTTTCCCTCTGTACCTGTTGTTAGTCACAGATTGTCACTATTGTACTTGTTTGACTTATGTTATTTGTGTAACTCCTGAATGTACAGCGCCCTGGAATCAATGGCGCTATAAAATAAGTAGTAATAATAATTTTACAGATAAAGTCTTGCTTTTCAGTCCTCACAGCACATGTACCTTTTGTTTAGTGAAGCTAATCTTGTTAGGTATAACTAGTTTGCTTTGATCTCAGCCCTTCTCTCAGCTAATCTGATAACAAAGAATGCTGTGTGCACTTCAGTCTCTTTATGTTGAAAGCTAATCTTTGTATTAAGAAAACCCCCCTTTAACCAGTGATCAACATATGTTCAGAACATAGACACCCAGCAGACACTTGCTCAGGTTTGAGATGGTATTACATGTTTGTTCATGTTGGCATTATAAACTGCTGAGTACCAAGATTTTAAGTTGCTATTTTTCTGTAAAGATTGTGTGACTTTGAATTTTTCTGATACTGTTGTGCATAGTGTGACTCAGCATTTGACCTTACTTACCATGGGTCCCCTGAGGACACCAGTTTGTGTCTGTTTGCTACTGGGCTCTGCTTGAAAGACAGATCTGTGTGTAGGAGATGTGTTTAGAAAGGAACAGTGAAATGAGTACAATATGTAAAATGAATCCTTGCAAGTCATGTAATCTCTCAAGTACAAAATGTCCTAATGCAGTAAAGCACGGAAGCCTCCCCCAGCCATACTGATGTGCATATATATATGCATTATAAACACAAAATCCACACTGTATAACCTAAATCCATTACAAAGCATTTTGTTTTAACATCAGCCGTTTGGGTTCATTGTAGGATATTTGTTTGTTTTTCACCTAGGGTCATCAAGCAGTCGTTATCCTAACCAAGCGACTCCTAAGAAAAGTGGCCCCAAGAATGGGCAATTTAAGGCTCGAGATGATGAGTGCTTTGGAGATGACTTGGAGGAAATTCCAGATACAGATTTTGATTTTGAAGGAAATCTCGCACTTTTTGACAAAGCCGCTGTCTTTGAAGAGATAGACACCCGTGAGAGGAAGGGTGGAGGAGGAAGTACTGGGGGTGGGCCAAAGTCTCGTGGAACCCCCAACGAAAGAGCCCCGACATACAGACATGATGAAAACATACTTGAATCTGAGCCAATTGTATATAGGAGAATTATAGTACCACATCCAGGTGGCACGGAATATTGCACAGGTAAGAAGAAAACCTGTTCATACTAGCCATGTTTATGTCATCTTTGAGTGAAATTTGATCATTTTCTCCATTTCAGTTGACTGACACCTACTGTTTTCAGTCTCCTAATCCTGTGGTCTTACTGGTTGTGAAGTATATGCCAGGATGTGACACTTTGCTTCATTTATGTATCTGGTCCTTATTTTAACATTTTCAAATTTATGACCACAGCCGATAAAACTTTGTACATAAAATCTGTAGTCACCACTTTAATTATTTAAACCTTATTAAATGGCATCGGCACATCTTCTGTATAAAATATGGAAATTCCATCTTTATTTAACAGTCTATAGAAGCAAAAATAGTGCCATGCTTACGCATTTCAGGCCAAAGCTCGGTCCCTGTCCACAGCATTGAAATGGAAATGCCCTAAACCTTTGGGTGCGTTCACACAGCAGTGGACAAATGCCGGTCGGTTTACCTGGCCGGTATTTGTCCGGTTTTGCAGCCGTCCCCACGGCCGTGGGGGAGGGGGGGGCATGTTGCAACTACATAGAGTGTACATATGTATAAGTGAATTAAGTAACATTTCAAACATAACATTAATCAGCATCATATTTGTCATTTTTACATTTGTACATTTTATGTAGTTGTAACATAGCCATCTGGTGTAGGGTTAATGCCCCATGACTTTGCCCTATTGTTCCAATACTAGTACTATGTAAGGCTTGGGGTGTTCCCATTTCAGTGCTTGATCAAGGACCTAGCTCCTGGTCTGAAATGTGTAAGCGTGGCACTATTTGCTTTTATGGATTTTTAAATGAAGCAATAAAGGATTTTCAGATTTTATACAGAAGATGTGCCAATGCCATTTGTGCAGTTTTGAAGTACAAGTCAGCTGTTGAGTCTTCAATTTTTGTTGCGCACTCTTCACAAACCCAGCATGTGGCATTAAATTGAGTAGGGAAAGGGGGAAAGCCCGTGACCCTTGGGGTCGCCCTGTTTAATTTGGATTTAATTTTTAGTTAAGCTTTTTTTTTTTTTTTTTAATTTTAAAGTAAAGGGTATAACAGGGAAAGATTGTAAGAAACATGGAAACAAAAGGACAAAAAAAAAACGAAAGCTAAAAGTGAAATTTGGTCACAATAGGTATATTTTCAAGAACAATTCGGTTTTCAGTTGAAGACTTGGGATTTTTTATGATACCATTTTCGTATAGGCACCTTTATTAGTATAGTGATAGGTTATATTAGGGTTAGGTTCCTGTACAGGGACGTCCTTTTTGGGACGAACCCCCTGCGCTCTATTGGTCCTACAGGGCTTTATAGGGTTCATTCCTTATTTGGAGTTGTTTTTTGTTGGGGGGAGCACTTTTGGGGATTTTTATGTCTATTAAAAGTTTTTATTTAACTTTTGTTTTTTTTTTTTTGTAATACCTGGTGTAGTGGAGGGATATATCGTTATATGATTTTTTTGTCCCTTTCCTTATTGGCATTTTTAGTTGAAGTTGAAAAGTCACACAATGAAGAAATTTTTTCACACAGCGATTTGTTGCAGAAATGTATGTCAGTTGATCTAAATATTCATGCACGTGCTGAAGGTACAACCCTATTTACATGCATGAAACGGATTTTAGTCAACCAAAACCCCCCCTGTGAAAGTGCCCCAACTAAGGAGATTTAAAAGTTTTGGGGATAATTTTATTGATCTTTTTTTTTTTCTTTTATTCTAATTTCAAATTTGTAACTACCGGATTGTTGCTGTGTAACCTGTTTTGGATTAGTGAATAGATTTTAAAAATCGTGACCAACTGATGCAGAAAGACAAACAGCCCAGGTAACATGTCGGTTTTACTCAATGGAGTTCTACCATGAATGAAAAATATGGGCTAAACTCCAATCAGAAGGGAGGGCGCGTTGCACACTTATTCCATTTATTCTAAGGGAGTAGCCCGGGGGTGGTTTGGATTGTCAGAACTCCCATAGAACAGAATAGAGAGCTGTGCGCAAGCGTGACCTGCTCTCCAGTGTGCGCTGTTATTTTTGGGGGCACGTTTCTGAGAGAGGTGCTGATACCATCTTTGGCAGCTGCACCCATCGGACGATGGCATATCGTAGCGATATGCCATCATTGTCTTTCATGGTACAATCACTTTTTAAATTTATTTTTTTCATGGTTTGTCATCTAATGAATATATTATTAGGCCGTATTAGTTTCTATTTTTTACTGAGCGGGCCTAGTTTTTGAAAACCTTTCGGGGAAACCGGGGGATTGCAGCTAAAGGTGGAATGAGATCAAACCCCCAGAGAGGCAACACCAGCCCTCATGTACTTAGGAAAAATATCCGTTCGCTGATTGTAGCAGTAGCCCACCCCTCCAATTTGGGGAAAAACCGATGCCCCTTTTAATTGGACCCTTTTCCCAAAACAGCATGAAAAAAAAAACCCCCCAGTAAAAATTTAAAAAGGGAGATTTCCCAAAATTTGCAAAAATCCCCTTTAAAAAAACCCACTCGCGCCTTAAATTATAGGAGAGGGGGTTGTGGTATTCTAATTGTTTGGTTAAAAAAAGAATCGGGGGGCCAGTATTAAAAAAAGTGTGGTAAAACATACGGGCTCAAAAGTGTTCCACTACTTTTAAATTGGGGGGGGTTTCCCACCCTTTTTGGGGTTTTCCAACAAAAAATATGCCCCCCTCTGCCCTAGAAATTTTGGGGGAAAAAAAAAAACTTTCATATACTGGAAAAATATAAAAAAATGAGGTATTAGTTTAAGGGGCCCCAGTTTTTTTTTTCCTTGAGAAATTAATGCCCTTTTTTTTTGAAAACCCATGAGTACTTTTGTCAAGGTCATAAGGGGGAAAAGGACCCCTGTTCCCACTCCGGTTTCCCCAAAATTTCATGTTAAGTGAACGGGCCGGCCAAAAAAAGGAAAGATTTGACGCTTTTGTTCTGGCCCAATCTTATAAAATGCATCCTTACTTTACCCAGCAAAGGGCACAAAATTAGTTATTAGGGGAGGGAAGGGGGGGGGGGGCCCTGCCCCAGGGGGGCAGTCCTGGGGAGGGGTTTGGCCCACAAAGTTTTTATTGGTTCAAATTGTTGCCAGGCAGATGAAGTTTTGGTTGTTTTCAGTAGTGCTTTTTTGGGAAATTTTGTCAAAACTTGTTTTTGTTGGAGGTATTACAGGGATCGGGCCATCTTAAATTTTCCTCAATTTGCACAATCTTTCGCCCTTCAAATGGATATTGTATGGTTTAAAAGGGAGGAAGTTGGGTTTTTTTTTTAATAA